>JAQGAP010000029.1:0-110459 GCA_034697805.1 Orchesella bifasciata
GAAATTCCGTTGCATTTTCATTTGGTCAGAGCTTTTCCTCTACAATTTTAAGAGGTTATCATTTCTCTCCCATAACAACTAAGGGGAAGCTGTGCTCAGACTAGCGATAGACATGAATACAGCGATGTTTGTCTCGTTTTGGTTAAAAACATAAAGCCACCCGATGTAAAAGCTGAAATAATGCTTTTCTAGGATAAGAATTGATATGTGACATGCCATCTTTAGTTAAATAGGATTTGCAGTGTTGCGTTTTGTATATATTCGTATTTATGTTCTTTCAGTTGAATCTCATTAGGAATAATTGCACGTACTAGGGCACCAACTAGCACCAGCTACTTGTCAGCCAGAACGTACAAATTCTATTATACAATTGGAAAACTTTTGAGTGAAAACAGCGTTTAAAAAACATGGACTTTTTATTTTCAGATTTGATTTTTCATGTCTGTACATTGTAGTTTGCAATTAAAAGATAGTACAATAATGAAATAATGTTAATGATGTTGCAATAAAATGTTTTTGCAATAAATTACATAAATTAGATTAACTGATTCATTCTATGCTTTTCAATTTGCGTGATTCATAATTGGACTTTATAGAATTAAACTAGAACAGTTTCAGTTTAGCTTAATAAATCATACTACAATTGATAAACAAACCACTATACATTCACAAACAGTTAAGAAGTTTATATTCCTGCATAATATACATACTATAAATGTCAAAACATGCATTGTTTTTAAAGAGATCATGGAGTTTTCTGGATTTCAAGCACTTCTTCATCTCCGTTCTCATATTCGTAAGTGCGCAAATTAATCTTCTTTAACTTCGGAGAAGTGGTCCAAAATCCCAAATAGCAAAAATAGTCTTCCAATTCTCGCTTAAAATCTCCGGGATTCATCACAAAGTTTCGTACGACTTTTTCAATGCTGCTGTTGTGTCCTAGGAGTTGCAACTGTTTCAACTCTGGAAACCGTTGCATGAACCATATTTTAATAATTGATGCTTCTAGTTCTAAGTTATAATGCGGCATGTTGTAAGCAAAGTCAAGTAGTCTGGGATATGTCACCAAACTGGGAGGAGATGGAACACCAACCAAAGTCTGCACTTCGTCATCACCAAAGTTAATATCCAAATGGAGTTTCACAAGTGTTTTTGCAAACTTATCAACAAAAATCGTGATCACTGTCAATCCCTTCCAGCTCACAGGGCTCTCGTAGTGCTCAATGGAAAGATGCGTCAGAGGAAAATTTGCGTCTGTCTTCTTAAAAAATGTTCCACCTGGCATGGAAACCTTGAGCATTCGTAAATTTTTGTATAATTCCGAATCACCATTATTGATAGAATTCTTTTTGTTCCGAAGTGCAACCAAGTTTTCAGCTGCCAATTTCAAATACACAACTTGAGCTCCGTAAGCATTTAAAAACCAGCGAATGTAATTCTTGTATTTGTTCTCTGGTTTGAGACACCGGAGCTCCAAAAACTTGAGGTTTGGTAGAGGAGGTAATGGTTGAGTTTTCATGAAGCTATCTTCATCTTTTCCAATACTAATCGGGGCACCGACAGCTTTCAAGTTTGGGAGGAGACTCAACACCTTATGCATTTCTTTTGGTGTGAGTAACTGGCGTGTTTTAAAACTAGTAATATTTTGCCCGTGATCCCATTCACTGAAAAGCTTTTCCGTGCTGACTATCTTCCACCCTTTTTTCTCAATATCAAAAATGTCAGTAGTGTACAATGATCGGGAGATGACGGGATTTCCAACAGTCAGTGTTTCCATTGATTGCACAATCTGGACGTTTTTGGAACCCTGCATGTGCAACCAGTTGAAATGTAGAGGACGCATGTCTCTATTCCTTACAATTTTCCACTGGGTCCATGAGCCAAGGCATTTTTGTTCCAGGACATTTTCCATTCCATCTCTCCAGATGGAATTCACGAGCCTGACATTTAATACGGTTTTCATGTCATCTTTGGAAAACGATGTTTCCGATAATAATTTTTCCAGGATTTTTTCAATCACCTAAAAATCAATACAAGATAAAGTATTATTCTTAAATTTTAAATTTATGCAAAACAGGCAGCTAACGAAAATATTTGAGAACCTCAAGTGGAAGCTCAAGCATTTCTGATCAGTTTATTTTTTCAAAAAACTGAATGAAGATGAACTTTGGATGGATCCGATTTATATTGATCAGGAATCCTAAAAATTAGAATGAAAGTGTGTTGTTAAATAATAGAAATAAAATCGAAAAATGCAATTTTTGTGCAACTATTATGTAGTTTAAAAAAATATTCACCTTCCTGTGTAAGCCAAGATGTAGTTTATGCAGTTTGCTGTACTGAAATAAAAATCAATTGTTTTCCACTATCAAAAGTAAAAAATAAAAATATTCGGATGTAAACAAAGCTACCTATCCCTACTTCTATGTAGGGAAATTGAAACATGCACAAGGGTAGTGATATGATGATCAGACTTACTCGCAATCATATGGCTTTTCCGTGATCCTACTCACACATTACACACTGATGTAAGTTTTCAATTTTGTGAGATTGCATGAGACCGGAATGGAAGGGAGTTGCTGCAAGTCTACAAGGTAAAATAAAAAGCTACAAGTTAAATAACCCTCGGGACGAGAATTGAAGAATATATTTGTAATTTGACCTTGATTATTACATCTATTCATAATGTTGTCCCTCAAAGTAGCAGAGATTCAATTCAATAATTGTTGAAGTTGTGTCAATTGTCTTTTATTTTTATCACATTTTACAATTTGGTGTTTAGAATCATAATCGGCAGATTTTTAAAGTAACTAACAACACTGTGAAATATAGTATTTTGGACTGTTGTTCAAATAGAGCAATAATTTAAAACTTACAGAACACATGGATAAACTAAATGACAAAAATTAGTTTTCTACGATCTTAAATTTTTATACCGCACACACTATCGTTGTTCAACAATAATTTTAATGAGTTGCACAAATTTAAATAATAGTTTAACTAAGAATAGAAGTATCAATAAAAGTAAGCAAAACTAATTCAAAACGACATAAAAGGAAGCTCTTTATTATACAGTTTTTATGAATCCGTTCATTCCGGTGCTACCGTTCTTTCAAGTGAACGTGCCAAATATGTCTCTCTAAATCCTTATTTGAACAAAATTTCTTGTCACAAAATACACAGACATGGGGTCTCTTATTTGGATCTCCATGAACTACAAACTCATGACGCTTCACCTTTGACTGTGTTGCAAAGTATCTTCCACAAATTTCGCATGGATGCGGCCGTTCTTTTTTGTGAACAACGCGAATGTGTAATGTTATTTGGCTGCGCTGTCGGCATCTCAGTGGACACTCTGGACAAGCAAAGGGTTTCTCATCAGAGTGAATCATTTTGTGTGTCTTCAAGTTTCCTGGATTACTAAATTGTTTCCCGCAAATTGGGCAGGGATGTGACTTGGCTGAATGGCTATGTTGATGTTTTCGCAGGCGATTTTTGTTGGAAAACCCTTTTCCACAGGTTTGACACTTACATAACCTCATTCGTGTGGGCGCTTCTAATGTGATATTCCATTTCTTTCTTGGTGCAATATGGTTTGCTACAAATGTTGCAATAAAAAGTTGATTCGGGGTTTCGATGCATTTTGAACTTGTGTTGTTGTATGGATGCAGCAACCCTAAATGTGAGCTGGCACTCGCTGCATGGGAACGGTTTTTCTCCAGTATGAACCCGATTGTGATATTTTAGCTGGGCCGGAATCCTGAATGATTTGTTACAACTTTGACAATCAAAAGGTTTTTCGTTGAGATGAATCTTGATATGGGTGTATAATTCGGTTTTTGATTTAAAACTCTTGTCGCATATAATGCAAGAATATGGTTTTTCTCCAGTGTGACGCCGTATGTGGGTTCTCATTATGGAGCGGTCATTGGATGAATATTTGCAAAAACCACAGGTGTATTTACTTTCTCCTTTTTTTATTTGTTGGGGTGTTTGTCGAGTTCGACGATGGGGTGAGTTTGGTAATAAATCAGAAGCTGAAACTCTTTGCAAACTTTTTGAACTATTGCCAGGATTTGAAGCCATTTTGTTGTAAAATTCTTGTTGACAAACCTCCAAAATGTCGTTTTAGTTGCTTCCCAATTATCTAGCTTGGTATTCCAGGTGTCTGTGGGTTTGAATACAAATTAAAATTATTGCAAAAACTGTAACGGAGCAGAAACTCTACTTCCAAAAATTTTCCAATTACCTCAAAATAATTTGCGGCGTAAGATTGTGTTGGCCTGGGTACACCAGGCGGAAACGTGGTTTCACAGAAAATACCACCCGCAAAATCACAGGTTAGTCGCATGTGAATTGTTTGAAAACTCATAAATTATATTCGGCTCTGTTCACGTCTTTCTACATGTATGGCTTTAGCCGAAAAAAGTAAACAAATACGTCTGATTTTCGTCGAGAGTGTGCATGCAGCTACTGCTTGCTAGAAAAGGGTGGTTCACAATTATCCGCGAGGTGCGACTGTGACTTACTGAATTGTTTTTCCTTCAAGCAGGACTTATTCAAGCACATACCTACCCTTCCCCCGTATTCTCCTTTGCTCTGCTTGCGAATGTTTCTTAAAGTAAGAAAACCAAATCAACTATGACCTATTCATGGAGCAAGCAACGTCGCTCATGAAAAAAATGCTCTTCCCTCACAACACCGCTCTACCTATGATGACCAAAATCACATCATAGGCTCCGCAATCCGTATTACAATAAACCCGACAAATCGAGACGTAAAGATGTAATAATAATAATAATAATATAATAATTAACTCCGTTCGTATCTTTCAATATATATGGTATGAGGAGAAATGATCGCACCTTGAGTCTCAAATGTAAACAAATCCTGCCATTCCATCTACGTTTAGGGGTTTTGTATTGGAAGAATGAAGTTACCCACATTATACATGGGACTTTATGTACATTATACCTTGTTGAAATGCTTTTTTCCAAGCAGGATTGATTCAAGGACGCAAACATCTACCTGCCCTTACCCCGTTTTCTCCTTTGCTTTGCTTGCTAATATTTCTTGTAGCAAAGAAAACCAATCCAACTATGAACTATTCATGGAGCATACAACGTCGCTGATGAAGAGAATGTGTGTTCTCGTCTCACACCACCGACACCATTATTACGAACAAATCACATCAAAGGTTCCGTAATTCGTTACTTACAATATTGGGTGCATAATATGTCAGTAGTTTATGGGATATTTCATCCGTATCATCATAATCTCTGACTACATTTGTCTGCGTCTCCTTTACAAAAAATGCTGAAAGAATATATCAGAGATTTGATTTTCACCTGTTGCTTGCAATTTTCATCTGCACTTTGAAGCAAGGGTAATACGATTCATTTCATCATGTTACTAATCAAATCTACGACCGTCTCAAAATTGGGATTCGCATACATCTTGAGTTTACAGGGATATCAATATCATTATGTTTGCAGATTTGTCAGCTAACATGAAGAAATTTCAGAACATGTACTAACGTAAGTGATAACTGCTAATTGCAACACACAACAACACCAGCTATTTAAATGACATGGCCAACTTCCAAATGTAAATCAATTCTTTCATTCCAGCTACATACATTTACGAGTTTTTATATGATGAGTATGAAGTACACCCATATTATGCACGCGATAGATACTAAATTCATACATACCTTGGCAAACAAAGCTCTTGTTGCTGAAAGCAGTATCATGAACTCTGTGCTTTGTAATAGTGATGAAAATCCGCCACAAAAAGGCAATAAAATTTCTAAGCAGAGAGCATATGTATGTCATATGTTTAATTAGTAATTCATAAATCATGTAATGTATAACTTTATAAATAAGTTAAGCTTGAAACGACAAAATAATTTCACTACTCATACCCGCATTTGTAATAAAGACAAAGGAAGTGCATAAAATCCTAGCAAATTACAGAGGAAACTTGCGCATCGGCCTGACTTGAGTTATGGAAATACTTTTTACATGAAGCAAAGAGAGTGAACATTCTCTGATGATATTTTTCTAACTCTTTTTAGTCCCATTTAGTTTCTTTTCCAGTGCAAGTTCACGCTCATCCAATGTTTCCTTTCTCTCTCTCACACACACACATACGATGTCAGTGGCCAACAAAATCGGTGAGTGAGCAAACAGCCTTGAATTTTCCAACCAAAAGTGTATTGCAACAGGTTGTAGTGTACATATAGGAATACTTGCATTTTGAGCTCGACTGTAACCTAACCAGACCTATATAATATATGCGTAACAGATACCTCAAGTTTACACTTTATAGTAGACCTTTTTGTACTGTGTACAAAGTGTGGCAAGAGACTTCGCTCTCCGGAGAGTTTGAAATTACATTTAGAGCTACATGAAAATACCAAGCGGTTTCATTGCTCTATTTGCAACAAGGCTTTTATTTGTAAAGGAAGAGTAAAACCGTACGCGTACAAAGTTCACGGGGATTCCAATGAGAGAAAGTATGTGTGTGTTTTTTGTGACAAAAAATATTGGCTCATCGGAAAATTGGAGAACACATTGTCAACGCGCACCTAAAAGAGCGCTCATAGCTTTTTGATATATAAGTACTTTGATTATTATAATCATCATCACCGTAGCAAGTTTGCTACCTCAAAGTTTCCATTTGTTTTGCTCTCAAGTTTTATAGAATCTCAACATGACCTTTGTAAATAGGTATTCTTGTTTATATTCTATCGTACAAATATTCTTTTACTGTTAATTTTTAATGGAAAATTACAAATGTTTAAACTCTCCCTAATTTCTTTCAACTCCGCTGGACGAAATTGAAATAGTCAAAAATGGACGAGCTTTCACTCGAAGTATATTATAATTTATTAGCTAAAATTATTTGTTTGTTGTCTCAGTCTTCAAATCATATCATTACTTATAGATTTAGGTGTTCGTCTAGAAAATAAATATTTAACTCCTTACTTTCGTGACGTGCAAGCAAAAATCCACAGAAAGAAGGCTAAAGTTATCAGATAAAGTTATCTTGCATACAAATTGAAAAATTGAATTCTGGTTAATAAAATTCTGAAAAATGTATGGTATTGACGGCTGCAAAAGATATGGACTTCTCAGGACTCATTCAGAAACTATTAGTCGATGATGCAAGTTGCATCATGCAACGCTAAAACGCTTCATAACGCGGTGAAAGAAAACATTTTTTATAGTACATTAAACATATTATCCGATACTTGTTATTTTCGTTATAATTTATTTTTCGAAATTTTAATAATAGTTTAAAGAGAGATATGGTCTTGAAATGTATAAATAACTACAAGATTCAGTTACAGAAAAAGCATCCGAATTCAAAACGATTTTACAAGAAACTTAAAATTCAATTTGTCTGTTATCTTCTCACAGTTATAGGCTCAAGCATCTTGTTCCGGTCTTCGAACCAAACATACGTCTCCATTTGGCAGTTCTGCAGAGCTCACCGAGACAATCCCGAGTCTAGGAAAAGCATTCCAAAAATCTCCCCTCTCCAGAAATTGCTCAACCATCACCATTCGCGTATTTTCTCCTAGAGCAGCCAATCGATTGAAAATCGCAACCCTCTCTTCACGAGCGGTAGTCATGTCATGATCCAGTCCTTCTATCTCCGCTCTCCGTTGTTGCAACTGATCAGGATCAAATTCTTGTTGAACTTCACGTAACGCCAGTTCAGCTAACCTTTTCTTATTCCAAATCACAAACATACGCTCTAAAAGCGGATTCAACTGTTTTTTCAGGGCCGCAATTTCATCAGCATTCTGGTTACGCTCGTTCATTTGATGCTGATCCTCACCCTCAATTGGAATTCCTTCATCAAAATGATGGAGTCGAAAGTTGAGAAACTGGAGGCTTTTCAGTGTCGGAAACTTGAGGATGAACTCGGTTAGAATCATTTCGTGTACATTCATGTGCGGATAAAGTATTTTAATCGTTTTTAATTGAGAAAACTCAACAAGAGAAGCTCGCAAACGTTGTGGACGGCGTCCGTCTAAAAACTTCCTGGTTTCTTCCTCACTCATCCATCTCTCCATTATCCAAACGTTATTCAAAACGAGAGTCTCGAGAGTTCTGCCACAATTGTTAATGAAAGTTATCACGTCTTCCAATTCGAAATTGGTCTCTGCAAAATAGCTGTCCACTACTGACAAGCGTTGAAGCGCAGGGGTTTCACTGAGGAGGAGAAACTCCCGACTGGGACAACAGACTTTGAGCTCTTTCAAGTTCTTAAAGGCAGACTCCGACGTGGTGGCAATCACACGTGTTTCATAAGTGTACGTGTGACTTGTCTGAAGAGGTGGAATCGGACCTCCAGATTCCAAAGCTAGGCACTCCAGTTGATCTGCATAGGAGGCCATCAGCCATATTATCAGATGATTCGATGGGATACGAGAAACAAATGCTGGAAATTGTGTAACAGAGAATGGCAATGTGAGTTCCAAGATTGTTAGACATGGCAAAGGTGGCGGGAGTGGGAATCCCGTTTCCATAATATTCGGACCATCTTCCACCCACACTCCCTGTAAACGGAGACATTTCAAGTTGCTCATTGAGTTGAGCATCGTAATCAACGTGTTCATGGGAACTACTTGATGCTGGATGGAGAAGGTGGTTAGATTTCCTCCAAATGTTGATACAAAAGTTGGTAAACTCAGCATCGGGAAGTGGGCGCCCTCCGTCTCATTGTTGGGAACATATCGCGGGCTCGTTCCGTTGAAATGGAGGGAGTTGAACGAAAATGCGTTTATAACGGGACGAAACTTTGGAGAAAGGAGGACTTGCAATTTGTCATCAACGTCCACGATATTCATTTTTGGAAAGACTGGAAACTCGCGAGTGACAATACTCTTCTCGATGAGGGAATCCATAATGCCCTTCCACTGGGAATTGACTAGACGGCACCCAAACATCTTACCGTCCAGTGTCACAACGAACTCCAAAATTTTAGTCAGCACCTGGAATTAATGAATTTCAAAAAAATTAATATTTAATAAAACGGCTTAGATTGTAACGATAGCATAAAAATGACATACTTCAGGCGGAAGGTCTTCCATTGTCGTTGGAGGCAAGCGAGGAGCTTCTTCTTCTGGCTTTTCCATCTCCATCTTCTGAGGAGAAAGATTCATTGCTTTAGAATTACAATTCAACTTTTCCCAACACTATAAACTACACATTTTGACCGCAAAACAACATTTTCTACCTACAGTTTATTTAGTTTAATGGTGACTTTTAATGGTTTTTGAATGGTCACCATTTCTTGTAGCTAAAACTTTTGAAATTCACCGAAAATAATTTAATTGACTTGGGGAAACAAACAAATTACAAAAACTTTACTATTACCTGAAAACAATCTGCAGATAGGATTGTGTTGGCCTTAACTGAAACGTGGGTTCCCAAAAAATACAACCGACAAAATCACAAGTTGGTCACATTTAAATGTTTGAAAACTCATTAATTATATTCAGCTCCTTTCACGTCTTTCATACATGTATGGCTTGTTATGTTAGCCAAAAAAGTAAACAAATACATCTGATTGACATCGACAGTGTGCATTCAGCTACTGCTTGCTGGTGGTGCGACTGTGACGTACTCAATTGTTTTTCCTTCAAGCAGGACTTATTCAAGGCTCAAACATATACCTACCCTTCCCCCGTATTCTCATTTGCCCTGCTTGTGAATGTAACTTACAGAAAGAAAACCAAATCAACTATGAACTATTCATGGAGCAAACAACGTCGCTCATGAAAAAAAATCTTCTTGCCTTACAACACCGCTCTACTTATGATGACCAAAATCATATCGTAGGCTCCGCAATCCGCTAATTACAATAATGGGTGCATAACAGTGCAGTTTGTCGTTGGATAAGCAACTGCAAAATCCGCATTTGTATTTTATTTTTCCCTTTTCTACTTGCTGGCGTGTTCGACGGTCACGGTGGGCGACAGCGTGAAATTACCCCACACCCCACAAACGTGAAATTACCCCACACCCCACAACCCCACACCCCACAAACGTGAAATTACCCCACACCCCACAAACGTGAAATTACTCCACACCCCACAACCCCATACCCCACAAACGTGAAATTACCATACAACCCTACACCCCACATCCTACAAACATGAAATTACCCGACACCCCACAATCCCTCAACCGGATATATGTTTTTATGATGATTTTCCTTGTAATCTAATAATAAGCCATACGCTTAATAAAAGTAATTGTTCCTTTTGTACAAAGTACAACATCATGACAATAGAATAATAAAAACAAACTGAAAGACATCAGCGTTTAAAAAGTACAACCTTTATGCATAATTCATAATCAAACAATTTTGGTTCAACAATATATTACAAAGATAACAATATAGACGTCAAATTATAATAAAAATTGATAACCATTAAATTTTGTCAACCTAAGCTTCTTAATAAACCATCATGTTAAACATTTAAAAAATATGACAAATAATAAGTTAAATTATATTTTCTAAACATTTAAATAGTACAACAACAACAAAGTTGTAAAAATCAATAAGAAGTACAAGGCACTTAACAATTCAACCCGCAGTAATAAAAACTACGGTGTAATAGCGCTCCCGTTTGCAAAAGCTTTAGTAACTTGTGTGTCTACATAAGCTTGATGGAGTTTTTTACATTTTGAAGATGTAACTTTGTAAATATAAAATACAAATGCCATACATTGCAACAATAAAATGACAGAAAGAAGCCAGTACACATCTCCAGGCACCTGGCAAGTAACTATATCGGATCGTGCACCGTTAGCACGTGTCATACCCATCATTGTAAAAAGTGATGTGACCTCAATTTGTAAAAGACGGTTCTTATAAAGTGTAAAGGCGAGGGTCAAGAAACATAAAATATTAAACGGCAAAACTAAAATTGGAACTTTAAAAGAAAAATATGTATCGTCAATTATGGCTACTTGTTTTTGACTTTGGGGTTCCCAAGCCTCATCTAAAACATCTCCACTCGTAAATTTGGTTTCCAGCAATTTACCGTTATTGAATGGAACCCAGTCTCTGTTTATTACACTCATTTGGATAGGTACAATATGTCGAATGGTGAAAGGTTCTAACTTCACATCACAAATAACACGTTGGGATTTTGCAAGGATTCTGGACCTTATTTGCAGCTGGCAGCCACATCCTAGTGTGACTTTTAAAGCACCAATCTTGAAATTATGGTTTACTTCCAAAACGGTGTCCCCACATTTTACCTTGGCCCCTGACTTTGGAAGATGGGCAATAACAATTGAGTCCTGATCAAGTTGAGTAAATGATATATGAGACCCCTTCCTACAGGTAAACTCGCAAGCATCGATGATTTCGCGACTGTTTCCTCCTCCTAAAGCTGTCATTAAACAATGCTGCCTTGGGACATCAGCGTTTGCTTCCTGATAAGTAAAGTAAAAAACATGCTTAGAATAATAAAAACAGTTACATATTCAAACACTATCAGTTAAGTCTGCAGCAGATCAAAAATCATAACTTACTTGTGGAAGCTTGCAAATAGTGAGTTCATCCTTCTGGCACGTAACCTCATCAAGGTCCGTGATTGGAAAAAGTGCACCGGTAAAGGTGTCTCGAACAATTAGACCAGGTTCAATCCCCATGTCGCACGTCATGTCATTCCAGGCATATGAAAAGGACTTTAGCTCAAGAAGTTCATATGTAGATTTAGATGGTCTGAGCAAAATTTTCAAACCGAGCAAACCCCCTTGATTGTCATATCTGCAGCTTGACATTTTCAAATTGTAGTACACATTCAGATCACTTGATGAAAAAACAAGAGCCATTTCAGGGTCCAGGTCACGTTCCAGGTCCCTAAGACGATGATTCAAAACTTGAGGTGGGACAAAACCAAGGGGGAGCAAGCCATCCCGGCAAGATATCATAGCTGACTCAATTAAATGCATATTAGTTAGCTTTTGTGTCAGGATTGACGACTGTGCAATGGCAATTTGAGTATATCTGAACTCCTCGCTTCTGTTAGGGAAGTTTTTTTCTGTTGAAAATCCTTCCATGGTGGTTTCTAAGGCTGATTCAATTCTATTTGTAGAAGTAGACCCTTGAGTGATTGAACTAGAGAGTCCAGAGATGAAATCAGCAACATTGGTGAGTGGTTTAAGGAGTGCAGGAACCAAAGAACGCTGCTTTGTAAGTTGCTGCAACAGATTCCCTTTTCCAAAGAAAAAGGATTTGGCAGCCCTCCACATCAAATTTTTGGGTAGCAGAGCTAAAATGTTGCGTTTTCCTCTAACGCCATGGCTTCGCCTTTGATAATCAAAACTTCCTCTGCTAGCAAGACTTGCCTTTGCCTTGCCGTACCAGTCAACTCCTGCCTTAACTACTTCCGGTTGTCTTAATTCACCATCATCGAATTCCGTTGGAGTATAAGCAATGCCACGAGTCTCTGGAACCCCTTCCATCGTAAACATTGATGCGGCAGTTTTTAAAGTATCAGACGTCTCGGAATTTATATCAAATATATCGGTATATATTTGACACCACTTCTTGCCAAAACGGTCGCACGTGAGTTCAGCTGGCGGCATGGCTAAATCTGGATATTCCGGAAGTGGAAACATAATTTCGTATTTATCAGTGTAAACAACGGAATCTTCGACTTCTTGTAGATAAATTCCGGCAGTGATGTATGTTTCCACTTCAGTTTCGGATGCAAAGTCTTCGCGAAAAACAGGAGTTTGACATGTTACAGTCAGTAACTGTTGATAAAAAATTAAATTAAGTTAAATTACCAATTTAAACACAAAACATCGTCTTTTTTACTTCAACTTACCATCAGCAGTAAAAAAAATCCGTACACAGAACTTTACTCCCTCCATCCTGATTTTAGGGCTTTGGTTTTTTTAATTATTAGTGAAATGTAAAAAACTTAAAAATTTATATTACTGAACTCAAAAAAAAATTCCGGAAGATGAACTTGATTATTGAATTATAAAATGTTCCTTTAACTGTCTGCTTCAACAGCTTGGTTCAAAATGAAAATTTTGAAGTTAGTTGCAACCGAGGAAATGTCTTTTTTCGATACTTAATGAATTAACATATGCGTATACTCAGTAACACAAACTAATATTCGATATGTAACTGAATGTCCATAGTGTAGAAAATGCATACTTTTTTGGATACCAGTTGTACCTAAGATTTACGAGAAACTACAACACGATAAAATATGCATAGACAAGAAAACTGGCTTGGGTTTGGGTCCATTTGTCCATTCATAAAAAAGGATTGAGTCATAAAGTCTTAAAGTCCAAGAACGTTTAAGCCTTTTTATAAAACGGGTACACTTCAAAGTACCATTACAAAAGATAGATGGGCAGCAACGAAAATACAACGTCCCAAAGGCCAATGATAAAGGGCTGGGTTTTCATAGAACCGTCCTAAGCCTAAAACTTATTTTATCTTTTCATGTACATAAAACCAAATTTGAACAGCGCACGTTTGGGTTTTGTACTTCATATGTATAAGGATATCAAAATGAAATGAGATAGCTAGTCAAAAGAGACCCACCGATAAGCCGATCATAAGGATGGAGCAAAACTGTAGTGAGTCATAAAACGAAGTAAAAGCCTAAAACTTAACAAACAGTACCCTTTCAAAGTTCCATAGTATACATTCCCGTTTGTACCCAAAACACATAAGGAACTAATTCTTCGAATTTAGACTTCAGGAAAGCAAACACCAGTTTCTTAATCTGTTCATACTGGTGTGTATTTCTATATCTGAGTCAGTAACTACTTAAGTCCAAAAAAATCCAACCCTTTGATAAAATTTATATTTTTATGCAATCTTAACGATGCATACAAAACAAGTACACGAACGGAAATCCGGAGATTGAGAGAAGTAAAGGAGTAATAATTCATATTGGAAACGATGCACAACTTTTCGAAAGTTTACAATGCTTATCATGTAATTAAAATATAATATTTATAGCCTACTGTTTGGTTTGTACTTATGATTGATAAGAAAGCACTCAAAATAATTAAGTTTGTATAAAAGCTGCATTGTGCCATTAACTCTTGAAATGCATAAAGCATGAAACTTTTGATAAAATGATGGACTTTGTCCTGTACTTTGTCCTGTATTTAAACGGAAACTTTAATTCTTTAGTTTGTTTAAATTTGAATTTAATATTTGAAAATTGGAACAACTAAGTACAGCACTATGTAAACCTACATACAGACATCGTTTCAGCAATGCTTCAACTACTTTCTAGGAATTTGACGCATTGCGTTAAATATTATTGAGCAATCACAGAATCGTAAATCATTACGATTACCAATCAGGCAAAAAAACAGAGTAGTTTTTATTACTATATTGTGCCTAAATTATGCATGTTACTAAATTATGTAAAACAAGACAACATGTTCATGTTTAAATAATGATGCTAAAACTTAATTTGTACAGAAAATTTGTGAGAACCGATGTAAATTTATGTTGTATATTATTATAATATTCGTAACTATGTCTGAAAGGATGTTTCTAAACTTAGTATAGCAAAAAACTGGAGGTCTTTATGGTTTACAGTATATTTCAGTAATAAATATCTCTCAAATTTCGCATTACCAGGAATTTTGCTAATGATTTGTTAAGCGCTATTACTAATCATGCTTCGAATGTGACGACTGTTAATGAGATCCCCGTTTCAATGCATTTCATAATCGTAAATTCTAAGGAATAAAAAGGCTAACAAATACAGGTTTACCGTGCTGCAAACATAAAAAATTTAAATTATCATAAATAGTCGAATTTTTTTCCTTAAGTAGTTTAGAAATCAAACTTGTTTCATATTCTGGTTTTTCGAGCTAAAAAGAGTGACTACAATTCGCAACTACAGACGTCGTAACTTTGAAAACAAAATGCATCAAAAACTGCTGTGTACACTGCTGCCAGTCTTGCATAATACTACAAATATATTACTCGAACTTATAATGTTAGAGACATAGCTGAGTGATCAACTTCTATAATTCATACGACGCCAAACGGAACGGTGGTCATACGTAAGTAGGATATCTAAACCATAGTTTCAAAACAGATGCAAGTTAAATACAGCTAAACAAATTTTCAAATTTGTACACAAATTAATTTGAATAGTTATAATTTTACTTCATATGTGCATAGGCAATTATCTTGGATTACAAAACTTTTCTCATCGTGAATAACCTCAAGTACCAAAATATAATGTAAACTACTCAACGATATATGGTATGTACACAACCGAGGAAAGTAGGTTTAAGGTAAAGAAATGCACTACAATGCATACAGTGGTCTATTTTCGTTCCATGTCTCACTAGGTTCTGTAAGTACCAAGAGCGTTAAACCCCACAAGCATTGAACATGTCGTTCTGTCAGTCTTGCGTTATATGCTGTAATGAATAGTAACATGTATTGAAACATTCAGATACAAATTGTCGAAAAAGAATAATATAATTCAACTAGTGATCTTAAATAGTTTGTAAAATGGAAACGGTGACTGAATTATCGCAGTGGCTAAGCGTTGATTCTAATGTTGACAATGCCGCGAACGTTTTTGTTGAGGTGTCGGGACGTGACCGGCGACGTCTAAAGACAAAAGCGTACAAGGATACAAATTCAATATGGGGCGAGTGCAGTGCTATATTATTCGCAAAAAATGACGAAGTCCGTCGGCTTTTTCTCTACTCAATGTGGACACAGAACAAACGAGCTGTGCAGGTAACCGTTTTTATTATTTACAACGTACTGTTTATTGACTTTTTCAAACTTTCCTGACTGTTTTGCTAATTTTGTTTAATTTTGTTTCCAGGAAAAATTCAACATTATTTGCGGAAGACGATACGTTCCTGTAGCCGAAGTGGAAGGCGATTTGTTTTGCGTATGTAAGAAGCAGTATGAAAATATTGATCCTTTGATGGTTGAATGTTCAGAGTGCAAAAACTGGTACGTCTGCATAAAAATAGGGAATTGAGTTCTATAATTTTTTTCTGATTTTTTTAAAATTTCTATCAACGTTTCAATTTTAATTCACAGGTTCCATTGCATATGCGTCGGCTTAAATCCCGAAGACGCCAAAGACCTACCTGACTACACTTGTCCATATTGCCAGAAATTGGAGAATCCGAGCATAAACTGCCAGAAACTTCTAAAATGGATTTTTCGTACCTTCAGCTTAATTCACAAGAGCCGCAAATTTCTCCACCGCTGTTTAGCAGCACCCCAGTACCCAAGTCAAAGAACAGAAGCCCACCACGACGCTGTCCCAGTCCAGGTATGCTTTTGGCACAAATAAGTTTAACAAATTTCTAACAATGGTTGTTTTCAAATTGATTTTTATCGCAGACCAGCAAATCCATGAAGACTCATGGACTTATCCAGTCGAAGATCAGTCGCGTGAATCTTTGGTTGAACTCCACAGACAATGTGGTGAGTACTTTTATGTTTGTGTTTACGACTTAATGAAACTGAAAGCAAAGACATTGAAAATAACAGAGTTTATTTTTAATGATTTACAGAGAAGTTAAAATTGATTGAGGATGCGTTAGAAGAGCCACATAACTTGCCAACCCTGTTTCCACCTGACATGGTTGAACTGGAGGAAGAGATGTCTAAGGAAGACGATAAAACCAACTTAACTGTTAAGAAGGAAGACCAAGAAAAGGATGACGCGGTTTCCAAGGGTGTTCCAAAAACAAGTCTGCAAGAACCTACCGAGAAGCAGGAAAGAAAACAGAAAGACGACAATTCAGAAGCTACAGAAGCTGCTCAATTTGAACCACCAGAATCCGATGATGCTTACAAAAATATACCTTCTAACTTTTCCTTTTCAATATCGTATGAAAAGTTGTGCACATTTATAAAGTTTGAAAGCTTAGCTGTCAATACTGAAAAGGAAAAACGTATAGTACGTAAAGTGGCTTTTTTTGGCCAAGAGCAATGCAGCCATTTTACGGAAAGAATTCGTAAAAACAAATCCATACTGTTCTATTTTTTTTGACAAAAAATTTATTCGCCAAGACCACGAGATGAAAACTAGTGCAGCCTCTCAAATAAGAATATACGCAAAGTGTAAACGTAAGGGATGTTCCTCCTTATATGCGTTTCATGTGAACAAAATTCCTAAAATGCCTCAGGATGTAAAAGTATCAGTAACGTAAGTAATGTTCAATTTCTCTTAACTTATAACGTAAATTATAACTTACACACTTATAACACACAACTAATTAAGTCACTTTCTTTTGCAGTCAAACTAACAAGATTTTTCACGAAGACAAAAATGAAAAGGCTACCACAGTACTGCGTGGTTCCGAGCGTTCGGAAATGAAAGAAAAACTTAAGCACGAATCTGCACTAAAGGTTCAGAAAGATCTGGCAGCCCAAGCAGACGAACGGGGCTTGGACGATGGAAATCGTGGAGTTGTGTATGCTCTTACAACTTTGCGGAAAGCAAAATCAGAGGTGCATAAAACATTAATTTTTTATTCAATTTTTTGAAAGCATTTTATGAAGTTTTAATTTTTTAATTTGTTTTTGGGTAATTTTAAATAGGTTAAACACGAAAGTGACCGAAGCTCTGATCCATTTGCTGACCTCATTTTGACAAAACTTTTTCTGGACGAGCAATTGAAAGATATGCGCATTATAGGATACGTCCAGGATCTTAGTGTTCTGCCGTTTCAAATGCTACTATTTGCAAACGTTTCACTTGATGTTTTTAACAAGTTTCTGCGAGCCGAGCAATACCCCACCCTTGTAGTAGATGCGACTGACCCTCCTTTTTCAAAATTCACGCAACCTTTGGATAGTAAGAAACCCTTGCTGTACACGATTTTACCGGCTAGAAGTAATGACAGCGAATCGGAGTTTCCAATTGCAGAATTCGTTTCTACCCGGCACACATTTGCTGACGTAGCTGGGTTCTTTCTACAATTCTTTGAAAAGTAAAACTAATTTATTTGTATATATGACACCCATGATACACAATCTCCAGTTAGGTTCTAATTGAAATACATTTGTAAACACAACAGGTACAAACGGACATACAACGACCCATCCCCGCATTATGGAGTTTCTCGGCTTGAGTGTGATTTCAGCAAAACTATTATTGCTGCAGCAATTCACGTATTTTGCCGAAGGTCGACAGTGGAGTTCTTCAATGAAATTTATAATCTTTGTTTAAATGGTCCAGTTCAGACAATGAAAAAACCATTTGCTGTACACGTCTGTCGTTTTCACGTTCTGCGGTAATAAATGCAGTTATTTAACTCATACATAATTCAGAAACAGAATAATTCTTTATTGTATTTATTTTAAAATTTCAGTTTCTTTAAGATGTACTTCTTGAAGTCCTATCATAAATCAGCAGACAAGGACTTCATACTTAATGTGTGGTCACATTGGGCTCACGCTTTCGTTGCGTCGTATGATATGTACTCCATCACAAGGAGGATTTGCGACGCCTATATTATCGCTGGATCATACTATTTTACAAAAGAGGTGGCTAACTGCATTGCAAACATCTCAGCGCCGACAGATAAATCAGGTAATTGAACAATTGAAATATACTATTTTAAAATCTTATAAAAACTAATCCGAAGAATGTTTCTGTGAAATTTCAGATTTTTGTCCATGGATGGTTTTTGAAGAAGAACATCCTGATGAAACTGCTCCTTTCCACAAGAAGAGCGTATTCGGCCAATTTTCTGCTTCCATCCACGATTCAGTTCATTTCTATTCCGAGTTTTTAAAAACAACGAACGGAGCGTCTCTTCCGGATATTGAGCGAGATTTAAATCCCTACTATAGCGAAAATCTCTGCCACTACTTCAAAGTGGGTGCTAATTTTTTTGTAAAGTATAATGTTAAATTACAAGTGACAAAATGTTTCTTACACATTACATAGGTACAAATATTTCCTTACATTCCGGTGCTTACACGGACCCAGTTCTTCCTGTATGAACTCCCATTAATGGAAGATACGACAAATCGTTGTGGTTAGAATGCAATTTAAATTTTTATTTATAATCAGATTAAAGTCAAATGTTTAATAAAATTTACATACATTACTAGAGAGGTACCATAATACCATGAAAAACATTTACCACAATGGCAAGTACCAGCAACGGGCTGCACGTTTTGTTGAAGGACAGAACACTTGGATTCAAGGTATAATCTTAATACAAAAGGGTAGTCTTTAGATTAAGCAAATAATACTGAATATTTATGAAAACCAATGCTTTGTTGTTTTTTATTCGTAGGAACGGCCAAACTTATTTTGGCTAAAATGAAAAACACTGCAAAACTTCTGCGCTCTCAACCATCTCAAAAACAACAAAAAGAAAACCTGTCAACAACAAAACCAACATTGCTAGATCAAATGCGTCAGCAAAGAGCCGGAAAAATTCCTCCAAAACCTTCAAATGAGCAAACACCCCCTGCAAAACAGCCTAAAAGTGATAGAAACAACCCAGAAGGATCTACGGAAGGGTTCAAAGACCGCAAAACAGCACCAACTATGAAAAAAGCAGAGTCAATTTTAACATCCTTGCCGTTTGTTAAATTAGGTGGCTTGATATACATAGGAAAGAATTTGGTTCAACTTGCAAATACTTGCAATTTTGATTGTACGTTGACTGTTTTAAACGTGCTAAACCATTGTTCATCAGTTGGAAAATCTTTTCTTGCTAAATATGCACCAGTTGGTTCTGATATACAAAAGGTTATAACCGAACTTTATGCAGGAAGAATCAACAACGCTAAAGAAATATTTGTCAGGGACTTGCTGAAGATACAGGAATCTCAAATCATTAATGGGCGTTTGGATCTAATGGGTACGTTAACATTTTATTGATGATTGTATTACCATGAACCAATGATTGTATTAGGTAATAAACTGAACGCCTTTAAACGCATTTTTAGCCGAAGAAAGAGAAACTGGTTTCGGGGCCATCGCAGACTGGATGAAAATACTGCGACGACAACGCTGTGTGAATTCAAACTGCGCATATTATCGTGAATTTTTATGGAACCCGTCATCTTGGGACTTCAACAGCACCGATATTCCATCAGATATGTCCGTGCGAGACACTACATTAATACATAGAACCACGGTTGATGAAATTCTACAGAACTTTAACAAAGAATTGTCTCATGAGGAGTGGGCTTCAATGGAAACATTATGCTTTTCTTGCCGAGAACAGTGTTATGTTTCATATTTTTTTCCGGGAGGTCCACCTGATGTCGTGTTTTATCCATTGAACGCGCTTGGGTCAACGTTCGACACCAACAAGACTGTGCCGATGGTGCAGCGTATAAAGGGCATTAATTATAATGTGTTTGCTTTGTCAATATATTCAAAAAAAAGAGCACACTACATGTCAATACTTTACCATGAAGACGAGGCCATTATTTACGATGGTCTTGGTTTTAAGTTTTCTAAGCTAACCTCTACTGTGGAACTTCCTGTCACAGGAGTTTGTCTGGTAAAAGCACTAAAATAACGCATAATCAATTATTTTTGTTATGGATCATTTATTCGTAAGCGTTTAAAAGTTTCTCTTAGAAGGATGAGCTTGATTAGTTATATTTTATAGTGTGTTCTATTTTATGGGATTGTATTGTTTTTGTTTCAATTGCTATTTTGGGAGTAACCATTGTTCTCTTCTTTTAAATGTGCTTGTGTTGCAAGCGAAAATTTCGTTAGCTGTTGGATTATACTTTTTATTGATTTTGCAACTTTGTTGTTGTTGTACTATTATTTAGAAAGTATAATTTAACTTATTATTGGTAATATCTTTTGAATGTTTAACAGGATGTTTTTTGAGCAGATTGGGTTGAAAAAATACACTACTTATTAATTTTAATTATAATTTAATGTGTATATTGTGCACAGGTTATGTTAGTAATATATTGTCAAACGAAAATTGTTTGATTATGAATTATGCATAAAGGTTGTACTTTTTAAACGTTGTTTTCAAGCTTTTTATTTTCTTCGTGATATACAAAAGAACAATTACATATATTAAGCTTATGGCTTATTATAAAGTTGGAAGAAAAAATAATGTTGAAATCATAACTAGTTTGGTTGTATTGTGCAATTTCACGTTTGTGGGGTATGGGGTTGTGGGGTATGGGGTTGTGGGGTGTGGGGTAATTTCACGTTTGTGGGGTGTGGGGTTGTGGGGTGTGGGGTAATTTCACGTTTGTGGGGTGTGGGGTAATTTCACGCTGTCACGGTGGGCTGACTTTTGGTAAAAAATCGGAAGCTGACACATGTTTAGGACAAGAAAACACATTGAACGTTGTTGCAGCCATTTCTACGGAAAAAATTTCAACATTTACACGCTTCACTGATTTTTCTGTGTCAATATTTGTGTTTAAAGTATGGATTAAAAAGACAATGATAACAAAAAGCTATTTAATTGACATTCTTGATACTCATGCTTTAACAACGAAAGGAAAAGAAATTATGGCAGCTTCCAAATGTAAATAAATCCTGTCATTCCAGCTACATTTTGGGGTTTTTATATGGTGAGTATGAAGTACACCCATATTATGCACGCGATGGATACTATATTCATTTCACATTGTTGAATCGTCTGGTTCCAAACAGGTTTCTTTCAAGGACTTATATATAACCCTGCATGCTTTCCTTGGCAAACTAAGCTCTTGTTGATGAAAGAAGAATCATGAACCCTGTGCTTTGTAATATTAAGCGGAAAATAATCAGCAACAAAAAGTAAATAAAATTTCTGAGCAGAGAGCATATGAATGTAATATGTTTAATTAGTAATTAACAGTAATTTCACTACTCTATCTGCATTTGCAATAAAGAGAAAAGGTACATAACGAACCTAGCAATTTACTTAAGAAACTTGGGCATCTGCCTGACTTGAGTTATGGAAATACTTTTAACATGAAGCAAAAAAAATGAACAATCTCTGATGATGTGCTTTCCTAACTCTTTTGTGTGCCATTCAGTTTCTTTTCCAGTGCAAGTTTACGCTCATCCCATGTTTCCTCTCTCTCTCTCTCTTACACACACATACAATATCAGTGGCCAACGTAAAATCGGTGAGTGAGCAAACAGCCTTGAAATCTCCAACCAAAAGTGTATCGCAACAGGTTGTGGTGTACATATAGGAATACTTGCATTTTGAGCTCGACTGTAACCCAACCAGACCTATATAATATAATGCGTAACAGATAGCTCAAAGTTTGTTTACACTTTGTAGTAGACCTTTTTCATACTCATACATGTAAAAGAGCAGGAATTTCACATTTATTATCGCTCCAACGACTACTTGCAGTAGGCTGTTGTGTATTTACATCCTGAAGTGATTTAATTTTAATTCGAACTGTTATTTATCTGAAGAGGTATGTATTTTATTACTGTAAAAATCACAATTGAAGTAGATGAAAACAATTGGAAAATTGTGAAATCTTGTTGATAATATTATTTTGTTGCAGTCTCATCAACAAAAATGGTTCCAACAACCAACTGCTATGTTCGGCTTGAACGACTATCACCATCAGATTTATCAGTAAAATCAATTGACACTTCAAAATACCAAGGAAAAATAAAGAATACGAGCAAATACACGTGTAAATTTTGTCAATACTCGTGTCGAGACCGATACACAATGGGAGACCATATACGACGGCACACTAGTGAAAGGCCTTTTACTTGCGTAATTTGTGAGAAATCATTTGCTTCGCGAATGGAGTTAATAAACCACGTAAACATTCACACGAACGAAAGGCCCTACCAATGCCCAACTTGTGATAAATATTTTAAACGTTCCGGTCATTTAAAAGCTCACCGAAGACTTCACACAGGAGAAAAACCTTACCAGTGCAATGAGTGTCAGCTCAGTTTTATAAGTGCCAATGGACTACAACGTCACATGTATAAAGTGCATAAATACAACAGGTCTCGTTACAATTGTGCTATATGCAGCAAACAATTCGCCACCAAGTATGACATGGAATGTCATGTTCGCACTCACACAGCAGAGAAACCGTGGAAGTGTCTGACTTGTGGGAAATTGTGTTCTACAAAAGGGGGTCTTGAACAGCACGAGCTCACTCACTCCAATAAGAAGCCGTACCCTTGTCCAATCTGTGGAAAATTTTTCAGTCAATTAAGAACCGTACAGATGCACAAACTGATTCACACCCAAGAGAAACCTTTTGCTTGTCCAGAGTGCCCGCTAAAGTGCCGCCAGCAGTCCCAAATAACCTTGCATATTCGATCTGTGCACAGGAAGGAGCGTCCACATTCTTGCGAAATCTGTGGAAAATCATTTGCAAGACCTAGTCACTTAAAAGATCACATCAATACCCATTTGAATGAAAAACATTACCAGTGCACAAAGTGTGGCAAGAGACTTCGTACTCCGGAGAATTTAAAATTACATTTAGAGCTACATGAAAATACCAAGCGGTTTCCTTGCTCTATTTGCAACAAGGCTTTTATTTGTAAAGGAAGAGTAAAACTCCATAAGTACATGGTTCATGGGGATCCCAATGAGAGACGGTATTTGTGTGTTTTTTGTGACAAAAAATATTGGTTCATTGGAAAATTGGAAAACCACATTTTCAACGTGCACTTGAAAGAGGGCTCCTAGCCATTTGATTAATAAGTACTTTGATCGTCATCATCGTGAACAGTTTCTTCTGCCAAAGTCAAGTTTTGCATTTGGATTTGCTCTCAAGTTTTCATAGAAATGTATAGTTTAGGATCTCACTTCAACAAAAAATTAAACAAAGTTCCACATCCCATGAAAGTTTTTGCGTGGCTGTAAATAACATTTTGAATATGGTTTTCACATATAATGCTTCATTAAGTACTACGCGTCATATAAAGTTTTTATTTAAGTGATCTGATTTCAACTTCATATCCATATATGCGTGTTTTTATGAGAAAATTTGTAACGTAAAACGAAGGTAATGATGTAATAATGTAATGATGCAAAACAAAGTTTGAAATAAAATATTTTTGCAAAATGTATAGAATACTTATTATGTATTATAATTCATACATTATTCCTGCACGCATTTTATGTCATTTCAGCCATTGCTGGATTATGTCGAACAAAGGGATCACAAACAAAACCTGCCATTCCAGCTACATGTAGGGTTTTACATTGGAAAAATGAAGTTGTCCATATTATACATGAGATACCTCCGGATGATGTACCTCGGCGAAGTGCTTTGTTACAAGTAGGATTCATTTTAGTAATGCAAACCCATGCCTGCTCTTCACCCACGGTTTTGTTTGATTTTCTTTCTTTTCATGGAGCGAACAACTTCGCTCATAAAGAGAATGCCTGTTCTTGCGATACAACACCAGTGTAGTTAATACAACCATAAATCACATCAAAAGTTCCGTTACACACAAGAATGTAGGTCAGTCAATTCCACCTTCTTCCTTTTGTATGTTGCGTTCAATATCCTCTACATTTTCAATGTTACTAATTGAAAGGTATCAACATCATGATCCCATTTCGTCTCCTTTACAACAAATTTTTGTTGAAAAGATTTCAGAATGGGATATCTCAGGTGGCTGAGAGTTTGTACTCGTCATACGTTCTCTCACCACCAAACAAATGTATTAAAATATTTAAATCCATTTTTCTCATCAGCTCGTAAATTATGTTTATAAACAATGAAGTTGGAGTGCATTTTCTGTTCAAAGCTACTTACTAACATTACCAGTTTGGAGTGTCATATGGTAATGCACACCCAAGAGAGGGCATTTTCTTGCAAACTTTGTGACAAAAGTTTTTCTCGTAAGCATCACCTCGAAGTTCATGTGTTATACCACACTGGTGAACGTCCGTACCCTTGTTCTACGTGTGGAAAGCAGTTTATATCTAGTGGACAATTAAAACTTCACTGCAGAATCCACACTGGTGAGAAGCCGTACGCTTGCAATTTATGCGACAAACGTTTTGGTAGGACTTCTCATCTGAAATCCCACATGTTCACTCACACTTCAGAGTCCACATGAGTGTTCCACCTGTGGAAAAAAGTTTAAAACAAACGACAGTTTAAAACTACATTTAAAAACACACAACCGGCCACCTCGTCTTCCAAAGGTCAAATCATTACCGAAAAGGTCACGTTGCCCCATTTGCAACAAGGATTTCGCTTCAACCTATCTAACATCTCATATAAATTTGCACACCGGAGAGAATCCTCTTTCGTGCATATTTTGCTTCAAAGGTTGCCAAACTCGGAGTACCCTTATCAACCACATCAGAACTCATCTCAAAGAGAGACCTAATGAGTGAAATATATGCAGAAAACAATTTATTGCTAAATCCAGTGTTACAGCTCATGTACGCGAAGTTCACACTGATCTGCGTCTTTGCAAGTGTGAAATTTGTGGGAAATGTTTTAAAACCAACAAAGCCTTGAGAAACCACATTAAAAGCCATCTCAATGAAAAACCCCACAAGTGCAACCTTTGCGAAAAACGATACCGAGGCATAGAAAGTTTAAATAGGCACTTGAGGAAGCACTTAAATGAAAGAAACTTCCAGTGTTCCAAGTGCCCAAAAAAGTTTGTTTGTGGGTCTGACTTAAAGTCCCACATTTTACACAGACACAGCGAGCACAAGCAGAAGACATTTATTTGCATTTTTTGCAGTATGGCTTTTCGCACAAAAGCCTACTTATTTGCTCACCTCTCTATGCACACTCGGGAAAAGCCATACAGTTGCAAATATTGTGATAAAAGTTTCGGAACCAGCACCAGCAGGAAAAGCCACTTGGTTATTCACACTCACCCGAAAATCCTTGGGTGTCCAATGTGCAAAAATCTATTTCGGTTTGAAAACAACTTAAATACTCACATTCGCAAGGTGCACGAGTGACAGGTTGGCTTATTAAAAGGCACAGTTGATGTTTGCAACACGGAATTTACAAATATAGACTTTTAAAAGGAGCATTTGGGAGGACATGCTGCGATGAAAGCGTGTTTTCCATGTTCCAAGAGTGCCCAAGACATTCTTGAGTCCTAAACTTCCCAAATTACATTTTTTGCGCATGCATAATAGCAACAAAGCAATGCTGCATGTTTGTGCACTTTGCAACAAAGCATTTCGACGTCTGGCTTAAATCAACATACATGGGAAAGATCGTACCTCTGTGATGTTTGTTTTAATGTGTATTCTACAGCCAGTAACCTCAAAAAAATCTTACTATAGCTCACGACTGATCTTTGTCTACAAAACATAAATTTTAAGTGTAAAAGCAGTGCTTCGTTTTTGTAAAAAATATATTTCTATTGACAATAAATACCTTTTTCTGAACAATGAGAGTTATTGTGAAAGATACATCTCCGAGCACTATGTATAATATGAATCAGGTACATATCTGAGTAACTACAATTGTGTGGCGTACAATGCATTTGCCGATAAATCCATGCATCCTCTCCTTGGACATTCACCCATGGATATTTTCAAGGTAGCAGCAAACCTCTCACTCAATTCACACTCATGGACAAGGAATACTCTTGCTTACATTATCAACGGCCAACATCTGTCACTCAGTGTGTGTGTGTGAGGATGGCAATACTTGAAAAGAAGTAGGGGTTCTTGCAAGGCAACCTCAACGTGTACTTTGTAAATAGGTATGTTTGTTTATATTCCATCGTAAAAATACTTTTTTATTGAAAATATTAGTAGAATTAATATTTTTAGTGTAATTGTAGAAATAGTAAATCGGTTTGCTTTTAATAAGCCATTACGGGTTTTGTTTATTTATCAATCAGGATTTGTGCAGAATTGAAGTGATAAAAGTACCTGTTTTCAACTTGACGTAATTTATTTGGACGAAATGGACGAGCTTCCACTTGAGGTACATTATAAATTTTACTAACGAAAAAAGCCACAACGATTCTGATTTTTATGCTAATTTTCATTATTTGTTTTGCCATATTTCAGGTGATTGAGAAAATCCTGGAAAAGTTGAAATTGGGAGATACTGATGTTGATGATGACCGAAAAACCATGCTGAATGTAAGACTGACAAACTCCAGATGGAGGGATGGAATGGAAAATGTCATGGAGCAAAAGTGCCTTGCCTCCTGGACCAAATGGAAAGTTGTTAGGTATCACAACCTTCTCCCCCAACTTTACAAGTGGGTGCGAATGTACGGCTCTGAACACGTCTGCATTCCAGAAGCAATGGAAAAACTGACTGATGGAAATCCCTTCATTACCAGATCAATGTACACTGATGATAGTCGAGAACATGAGGAAACCGGGTGGAAGATAATCAGTTCGGAAAAGTTCTTCACAGAATGGGGTCACGGGCAAACAGTTACCAATTTCAAGACGCACAACTCTCTCCCACCACATGAAATGTATGAGTTGTTAAAGCTCCTTCCCAATTTGAAGGCTTTCGGAGCTCCCATTGATATTAAAAAGGATGAAGAAACCTTCATAAAAACTCAATCATTACCTCCACTTCCGAACCTCAAGATTTTGGAGCTCTGGTGTCCCAAGCCAGAGAATGAATACAGAGATTACTTCCGTTGGTTTTTGAATGCATATGGAGCTCAAGTTGTGCATCTAAAATTAGCTGCTGAAAGTTTGCCTGCACTTCGGTGTAAAAAGAAAGGTTATGGAAGTGTTGTTCCAAAAATGTACCAGAATTTACAAAGGCTCAAGGTTTACATGCCTGGTGGAACTTTTTTCAAGAAAACTGAGGCAAACATTCCACTCACCCATCTTTCCATTGAGCACTACGAAAAACCCATGAGCTTGAAAGGAATTAAAGTTATCACGGATTTTATTGACAAATTTGCTAAAACGCTGGTTAAACTCCATTTGGATGTGGAATTGGGAGATGTTACTTTGGACAGTTGTGATGTTCCTGCTCCACCTCAGATTAAATTTCCGAGACTAATTGATTTTGCGTACAATTTGCCACTAAATGGGCATGAAACAGCACTTCTAAAAAGCTGGTTTCTGGAGCGATTTCCCGAACTAAAAACTCTTCAAGTGCTGCGACATCATAATACCATCCAAGAGATAATGATTGGGCTTGGTTGCAACCCGGCTGGAGATAGAGAGGGGGATATGAGACGCTATTTTCAAAGGAAAGGCTACTGGACTGCTGCACCAAAGCTCGAGAAGATATCGCTAATAACTTGTCAAGAAAATGGGGATCAAGAGCTGCTGGAAGTCTACAAACCTGGATTTCAATGGCCGTCTTGAAAATACAGTTTTTGGAAAACGGAACGTGTGACGCAGTAGCATGTAAATATGTTTGAAGTTCTGATGATGGTTTCGCTTAATATTTTTGGAATAAAATCTATAACAAAATGTTTCACAAGAGTAAAAGTTTTTTAAATTTTTTATTACAAAACGAATAAAATGATGAGATAACAAATATTTTATATCCTACATTTTCATTGTTGCAACATGCACTTTCAGTTTTTTATCATGTTAAATCAATGAGTTCGCATATGACGATGCAAGGTTCCACAGTTTGAAAACGACATTGTGCATTTACTACAGTCATATGGACGCTCTCTCAAGTGAGTAATAATGTGCCGTTCTAATTCTATGTTAAAGCAAAATTTCTTTTCGCAAAAAATACACGACAACGGTCTAGCGTTGGGATCTCCGTGTACCATTCGCTCATGAAGTTTCAGTCTTCCCCGAGCAACAAAGGACTTGAGGCACATGGAACACTTAAACTTGTTATTTCCTTTGTGGGCTTCCAGGTGCTCCTTGAGACCAGTTAAATCTTTAAATCTTTTCTGACACTGTTCGTAATTGCACTGGAATGGTTTCTCATTCAGGTGGCTGTTTATATGTCCCTTGAGATGGGCAGGTCTAGCAAAGGATTTTCCACAAATTTGGCAAGAATGCGGTCGCTCTTTCCTGTGAACTGAACTCATGTGCAATTTTAACTGTGATTGTTGACGACAACGTAACGGGCATTCTGGACAATGAAATGGGGTTTCCTGTGTGTGAATAAGTTGATGCTTCTTTAGGCTTGCTGCTTGTCGAAATGCCTTGCCACAGGTTGAGCAGAAACATTTCTTTTCTGAATGAATTAACTTATGCAAACGAAGACCGGAAGCAGTTGTAAACCCTTTTCTGCAAGTCTGACACTTCCACGCTCTCTCAGTTGTGTGGGTTGGCATGTGGCACTCGAGGTCATATTTTCTAAAAAAGATTTTCTCGCATATATTACACTTTACTCCCAATTCATGGCACTGGTGCACTCTATACATGTGACGTTTTAAAGTTTCTTTCAGTGCAAACGAGCTCGAGCATGATGTGCAGGAATATGGCTTTTCTCCAGTATGTAGCCGCTGATGTAGTTTCAAAGTCAGTTCATGTTTGAACGACCTATTGCAGACGCTACAAAAATATGGCAGCTCATTTATGTGACTTCGTATGTGATTCATTAATTCGGTTAGTAATAGAAAAGAACTTTTACACATAATGCAGGAATGTGGTCGTTCTTTACGGTGCCGGCGCACGTGAATTTCATAGTTGCTTCGCTTTTTGCATGAGTGTTGACAGGTTGAACAAGTGTGGAGCTTGTGAGCAGTGCTCTTAGGCGATTTTGGAACCATTTTGATATGGATTAAGTATTCAAAACAATCTGTATTGTTGTAACTCTCGTACGCCACTAGTTATCTATCTTCAAAAGCTCGTATTTCCTCGTATATTACTGGTGTATTTCCTGCAAAAAATAATGAATTGGTTGATGCCTGAGGAGATTAAAAATTACAATTTATTTTTTAAACTCACCCGAGAAATAAATACTTCTGATGGCTTTGATTGAAGTGGCGACAATCCTATTGGAGTAATAATGAGTCAAGTTGTTTTAGTAAAACAAAATTAAAGTGATAGAAAATCAAAAATCAGTAAAAGCTATTTTGTTTACGTTTCAGTTAATATCAGGCAGAAGGTGAATTCCAGCTCAAACTTCCAATAAATAAGTTATACAACCTCACTTTACCATCTGATATCTGATGAAGCCGTACACAAAATGAAGAGGAAAAGGTACACTTACATTTTATGTATTATTACATACAATTTATATGCATTGAGTAAATTACAACTTGTTGGGTATCCTTTTTCTACATTTATTGTTTACACTCAATAACACAACCAGCCTGCATGAGGTACAAGGAATTTTTTTGCTGACGAGTGTAAATCCATGAGACCTGCTTTCATGTACGGATAAACGAAATGCCACTGTATTTGCTTATCACGTTTCAGACGATCAGTTCAATAAGGAATCTATAAGGAATTATGCATAAATAGAGCCGGAACATGATGCCAAATTATAACAGGAAAGGCTGGCACAAGAATGTCAACATTTTAAAAGTTTGTTAAATAAACCAATCAATCTGAGAATGGCAAAAGTTTCTCGTTCAAATTATTTACATGAACACATTTCCAACTTGGAGTTGTGGATTCGAATTTCTCTTTGTAGTATGCATTCTTGGCACTGAGCCTGGCATACGCCTCACCAACTTTTAAAAACTACAAAATATTGTAAGGTTATTGGTTGATGGATTGGAAGATGGTTTATGTAATTCAGTCAAGAAATGATGGACAAAATGCACAATAAAATGAAGTGAGACAGACCGAATGTGTGTGATCGAGCAGTCGCGAGAAGAAGTGCCGTAGTGTCATGCTCAGATTTTATTCGGATTCTTCTTTTTATTCAAATTACAACGTTTTCTTATGCGCAATACATGATGAATGAGATCATATTTGTACATAACTACTGCATAGTTGACATAACATAGTTCACGATTGAGACCAACTTACATGCACTTTGAATACAATTTGTGCATGATAAACAAATACCGTGGATAAACTACAACGTTTCATGCGTATTGAATGACTCATGACTAGACAATTTGCAGACTTCTGCGAATAACTCAAGACGATGATAACTTTCATTAAGTTTTGAACACCAATATTATTGACATTATGACTGATTTTATGTGAAAACTTTGAAATGTAACAATATTAGCCATAAAATTGTTGGCCATAAAAGCAAATGTATAAGTGAGTAAAAATGTATTTGAAATGTGATTCGTATACACTATATGCAGATAACTGATATATCCTTATTTTAAGCCATACACTTTAAATATTCAATTATTCCATATCAGACTGTGTTTAAATATTATTCACCAAATTTATTCAATTTGAATATTCGCGTGTACATAAGTATAGTGAGGATTAATGGTTAATCATGATGTTTCGGATGATAATAATTGTTAGGAAATATAACACGACAGTTTAGGTTGCCAATTGATATAGTTTTATTGTGAGTAAAGACCGAATCGGGAGATCGAATCTTAATTTAGGTTTATGACTAATGACATCATTTTGACGAAGGAAGGAATGAAGTTCGTCACCGTATATGTATGTATGTAATTTTCTAAATCTATATATATATCGATGATACGTACAGTCAAAGTTTAAATAATAAAATCAAACACAGCACTCGACTTTACAGTTCTTATGTAAATAGTGACTTATAGAAATTCTTAAGGAGCATGTTTATGCCATGCAATCAAAGCTAAGTTTTTAAAATACTAGATAACAACAATTAATTAAAAATCTATGCGTTACAATTCTTTTGAAACGCATCATCTCCTCGCTTTCATGTTCAGCTGCGTAATACAGCAGTCTTTAGGCGGCTTAACCTAAACAGTCGGATTTTAAATCGCATGCAAGCCAACCACAAATTATGTTTTAATTTTTTACTTCTAACTCTTACCTCTCGCACTATAACCATTCTATTCTTGTGAAGTATCAAAACTCCATTTACCACAAGTAGCGCCCCTGCTAATGAACATTGTATTGCTGCAGCAACTCCTAAAACGGATTTTAACCTCATTGGATTAGGCATGCGGAAACTATCCGCCTTCTCCAGCTGGTAATGTCGATACTTCTTCCTATGTACCATCAACCAGAAATCTTTCTCAAAATCGAATATTCCACACTCAATAAAAGCCATCTGCACCGAACACAACTTTAAGGATAAATACGACCAAATCCTATAGGTGTAGTGCAGACTAATCTCAGCGTATTGGGTGAAATCAAACGCCTTACAAAGAAACCTATCATGAACATACATCAAATAATGCTCTAGTGCCGCCCGCAGAGGTCCAACCACACCAAATGGTACTCCTATTTTTTTCTTTTGACAGGATTTCTAGAGCATCCGTTAAGTTATCCCGATTCAGTAGAACTTCCAAATCCGGATATGCATCCGACATAACATCAAAGGTTGAGTTAATGGGGAAATTGGAAATCAATTTATCCTTCAGGTATGTAGGAACCATTGCATCGACACTCTTCAATGAGGTAATTCCCTTTCCAACTAGACGGTAAGCTGCTGCAACCCAAAGTTTATATCCATCAGCCGCTAGCTCAGGCAACGACGGGATTTCCGAAAGATTCATTGATTCAGAAGAAATGAAGCTTTGAAGCGTGTGGGAAATGTAAGTAATTGAAATTAAGTACAACCAGATAATTTTTCGATTGTGTTTATAGCAACATTCGGTACCAAAAAGTGGCCACAAGAGGTCGGTTCCTTTCATGAAATCTTTGTAAATAAATCCATAAGCCGAAACAGAGAGTAAGATGAGTATCCAAGTATTTAAGTCAATGATAGCCACCGTTCCGCTTAGGTCAAAGCTTGACAGGTCGACCGCATACTTGCAGGCAATCAGCTCTGGTTTTATATTGTGAAAATAGACGAGATGTCCTCTGGTGGCTGCATAAGCGTTTCTAATTTGCATTCTAACCATGTATTCCGCAAAGTAAATCCGGAGGAACCATTGTGAACCGGCTTGGCTACTCTTTGGACTTTGATAAGATATTAACAGTGACGTGTTGAGTCTTTGTAGCAGTAGGTTTAAAAAGTACATTTGATGCAGCACAGGTATGTGCATTGCTTTGTGCAGCATTGTCCGGCTGTCTTCACCATTAAAATTCTTGAAAAATTGGTTGGCTTTAGTAAATTGACTAATTGTGCTCACAACTTCTACTTGATTTCCGTACCCATCGCTGTTAATACTATTGATGTAATTTAGAATAACCCGATGTTCAGGCTTTTCGTTAGGATTGGAGTCAATTAACTGGAATTTGATATCATTTGTGCAAAAATAACAATAACCGTACAACGATGAATTTATAGTGAACAGAATTGGAGCGTGAAATGGAGTTAGGTCGAGGTTAAAAAGGTCGTTTTGGAACCCTTCAATGATTTCAGTATCCTTATGAGGGGTAATGACAAATAGGACGTCATCTGATGTTCCGTACCCGGAATTTTGAATAGCAGTTGTTGTTCCGTTCATCGTGCTTGTTGAGAGAAGGAATGTTGTGCAGTGGTTTTTAAATTTAGAATAGAACCTGAAGTAGCCATCCAGCTGGGTTAGATTTCTTTCATCAATGTCGTCTTGAGTGATTCCAAAGGAAAGCTTGAATACATCATGAATTGTGTAACCGCCACCAATCTTTTCAAATTCAGATTTTTTTGAAAACGTTTGGTAATCCGAAGCGGTGAAGTTTTCAGTTATGATGTTTAGAAAACAGTTCGATTCAAAGACAACTGGGAACCGGTTTTCATTAAAACTTTGGTTTGAATTTGAAATGGAAATAACGCGAATTTGGAGAATGCCAAGGAATAACACCAAATTGGCTAAACTTGCCATTTTCAATCATTTGGTACACACTGCTCAAGGAATTGTTTGGTAATGCTTGGTTAAGGCTTTCTAAGTAGGCCACCAATTTGAAAACTGGCTGAAATTTTATATAAAGATATACGACTTGAATAGTTTTCAACATAAAACCAATTACTTATTTCGAATGACGCAAGTTCCAAAATTGTAATATTTATAAATATGAGAAAAACAAACTCTGAATGCAATTAGTTTTCAACGGTATCGTGCGCCTGGAATATCAACGTGGATAAGTATCAAGGATTAGATTTATAGCTTGTCTGATGTTGGTGAGTTCTACGACCAATTGTTTTGGTAAAAACTACCCTTTAAAGGAAATTAGTTTTCAACTGGGTGGAGTGGTAGACTGTCATGCATTACTTTGGTGGCTTTGTATAACTTAAGTATGGACATAGACTGGTAATTTGTGCTTGATTACTAAAAAGTTGTTTTCTAACAGTGTAATGTTATGTTCAAGCGAATTCAACGTGCGACGTATGCCAAAAGATATAAAGATATTGCTCTGATAGAAAATTATTATTTATTCGAACAATGTTAAAATTAAGGCAAGGAGAAACAAATTGATATTTGAAATACAGGCATGGACTTACTCGTTACTCTGCGGCTAATAGCTTAGAAATACACCGTCACATCTGCCGTATTTACGTCACAAAACTTTTTTTGCTTAATTAATTGGATGCAGTGTTGGCAAATATGCGCTTTACTTTTCAAAAAGTACTTGCTTATTTGCTTTATTAGTGTTTTGATGCCTATTTGTTTGTGCCTCGTGCTGGTTTACTGGATTAAGTATGGCACTGTTACGCAAGTGTGCTATTCATTCCTGTGAACTATGATTATGAATATGATTTCATTGTGTCATTAGAAAGTAAAAATAAACGCGTACACTAACTGCAAATTTAGAATTGGACATTTACACGTCTGTAGGGCGACAGTTTAAGCAAGTTTTTCAAACCAACAGGAAACTTTTATCAGCAAAAAAAGCTGCTTAAATAACAAAACAGCAGATTTTCAAGCAAGCACTGTTTTGCTTGCTGCCAAAACTGATTGGCTGTTTATGTAATCATGTAGTAACGTTATGACTTTGTATTGTGCAGCCTTTGTGGGATGATTCCACCTTTTGTAAAATATTAATTACGATAAATTCAGTTAAGAAGTGATAATCGACTTGACGTATTTGAATATTTTGGATACTTGGGAATTATTCATAGAAATAACTGTGGTTTGAAGTGGTGTAATTTATAGATTAAAAGAAAAGTAGAGATTTTATTAACAGATAATCCAATGTAGTACTGAATAAAATAAATTACAGACCAGGGTATTCATACTAATTTTACTTACATCTAACTTAACGCTAAATAATAAATTGTTGTATTTTTTCGTAGCGTACGAGAAATCTCCGAGGAAAACGTTGTCACCATTTTACATAGTGATTTGCATAATAGGATTGGAAAAGTGTATTTACCAAAAGTTAAGAGAGTTATCAACTGTGATTGATTAGTATCCTTGAAAAGAAGGGTGTTAGTTGTTCTTGTAATTTATTGCGCAGTTCCTAGACGAACTGCTTACAAAGTAATAAAAATGAATTTACATGTGTACTTGAGTTATGAATATGTATCTTTATCTTTAAAGTAGCTTATCAACGCATCATGACACTGAACTCTTTGCATTAAGTAAAGGTTTGCTTAACTAGAAATTTAAAACTAATGCAGCATGGTGTGGCACGAAATTTTGTCATTAATCAGATTCAAAAATTAATTTCTATTTGAATACATGTTCATATTTTAAGCGGTCCCAGTACTTATTTACGGAATGGTGCATATCTACATAACGTGCCATTTCTAAAAAGTCGAATAATTATTCCATATCCCAACAATATCACATCAATAGTGTACAAAGTGAATGACCTAAAACCCCGATAAAACACCATCTTCAATTCTAAAAGAAATGCAAAACTTGCAATACATATTCCACTCAACAGCAAGGTGAAAACAACAAATATATTTCCAGACATTGTTGGTTTCTTCGGCTCAGATGACCCGTCATCGTCACGATACTCAGCACCAAACCCGAAATTTTTTATCCAAAACTCCCAAATGCCTGACATAGCCACCGACTTAATTCGATTCATGGTTCTCAATGTAAGAAATCCGTACAGCTTAAACAGAAACTCTCGCTCGTACATAACTTTTTTGCCAACGTAAACATCCTCCCTTTTATCCACTTCCTTGACCAAATCTAGAGCTGCCTGTGAAGCCCAGTAACTTGGCGCAACAATAGCAGTTTTGTTACATTGTTTGAGCACTTGAAACCCGTGAATTTTTTCCCACTTTTTGAACAGGCTCAAACGAGTTACTATTGCAGGTTCTTTATCTTTATCTTTATATGTGTTCCCCAGGATTGGATCGGTCAGGAGATACTCTTCGAACGATTTTTTTAGTGTTTCAAGTGTCGTGGGTAAAATTTCAGTGTGATTTACAAGCATTTGAACACTTTCAAGACGTTCTTTTGGGATATACTGTGAGAATTTTTTTATCCTAAACATCAAATCTTGTAGAATCGCAAATGGGCTAGAGTAAAAGTGTCTACTTTGAAACCAATCCTCACTCACTACGTGAACATTCGATTTTTGCCATTCAATATCAATGAAATGCCCATAATATACCATTTTCATTACACCTAGTGATGGTGTAAATGCCCCCGAGTAAATGGAAAAATTATTCTGAATAAGCTGGGGGAAATGATAATAGGGAATTGGTTTACGATTTGAAACAAGATTGAAAACGTTTTCACCTTTGTACGCATTACTGATGACTAGTGCAGCAGCAATGAATGCCCCTCTCGAAAGGCACGACGAGCGGGTTTTTGAAGAATCGAAGAAGCTGTCACTCTGCTCCAGCAAACCTTTGAGAAGTGGAAACAAGTTCTTGGTGCACTTTTTTGAATATGCCGATATAAGAATTCCATAAGAACTGTTGCTTACTGGCTCCAACCAATCAAATTCCACGAGAAGTGGCATAGCAAATAAAAGTAGAATAAGCCAGAGCCATATCCAAGCGTCGAAAATTTTAATGAGCTCAACAAATGCGAAACCGGCTTCTCGAGGGCGACCACAGCTAACAAACTTAAGCGAATTGGCATGGTCCGGAATATTGAAAACATATCCGCTATCTTTTATGCCGAGTTCATTCCATATGCGCAAGTGAGATTTAAATGGATTAGAGTCGTTGCTTTGTTTCGATTTCATATTTCCATTTGAGCAAATACCGTTAATCCCATTCTTCTCAGTTTCATATGTATAGTTTCCCATAATAGAAAGCCACACATGGGTTAAAGCATGCGTAACTCGGTCTTGAACTTCAAGGAACGGAATATTTACCCAGAAACGTTTGTGTTCCATGTAATTCTGACACATGTCAAAATGCTTTCGAAAGTTCATTTCAATGAAAACTTTATCATCCTTTCTGTGATGAATAACCCATGTGTCTTGCAGTGGAGGATTTAACTCCTCGTAGATTTCATTCAAGTTTCCCTTTTTCCATACTCTCAAGTTGACCTTGTGCGATAATGGTACAATTTTGCAAATATACTCATCTGAATCAGTGAGGATGGCTTCACAAACAGGAGGAACCTTGATCGCAGTAATCGTTGCTGATTCAGTAGTCTCAAGCCCCGTTCTCGAGGTTTCCATAAAGAAAATTGTATCAAGGGATAGGTGCTTCAAATTTATTGTTTCAAAACTATAAACTTGTTTTTTCCATTTAAAAAAGTGATTAACAGTCCATTTGTGTTCGTGAACACTATCCATTATCCAAACGTGGAAAGCGTTGGTTTCCACAGTAACTGTATCTTGATTTGGTAGCCTACGAAAGGGTGCTGTGCCCAACCTGTTCCATATTTCAGGGAATATTAAATCCGTTTTGAATTTCAAAAAATCGGGTTCACGCCCGGTGAATCCCTCTAACGCAAACATGTAAAGAGGGGGAAAGAGAGCTACCACCAATTCGCAACTCCAAGGTTTTGATCTAACACGGTAAGAATGGGAATCTATATTCATGCAAATTCCTTTCAAGTTATTCATTAATATTGAAAACGGGCAGTAAGTTGAGTCAGGATCCAAGCCTGTAATGTTTAAGTTCTTTGGAACCCAGTGGAACATCTCATTACCGTTCCAGCGGTTTTTTCTAAAAACTACTGTCTGATTCGGGTATACAATGCCGTCAACAAACTTTTTGAGAAAAGCTGGTACATGGTGCCTTATTAGGATCGGAAATGTTGGTGGATAAATGTCCACATTTTGAAAGTTTGTAATGTGCACAGAACATTTGGAGAATGGGGAGAGATACTCGTTTAAATTATTTACGGGCACGAATTTCCAGCTTGGTGTTGTAGTACCATAGTGCTTGAAATAATGTTCTTTTCGGTCCATAGTCAAATTAGCAAAACCGTAACTTGCTTGATACATATCCAAAAACGTCCCGGTTTTGAAACTTTTAATTTTACCATTCAATGGATTTGGATGCCAGTTTCTTGAGGAACAAAACACCACAAGATAGTTTGTACAAAATAAAATTTCACAAACTTTTCTGACAATGTTTGTACCCATTTTAAAAATGCAATTCACGTACACTTCCTTCTTCAGAAACAGTTGAATTTGCTACTACTACTACCCTTCAAGAGTAAAATTCACTGACGCGTTGATGAATATTATCGCTGAAACTGAGAAACCGGAGAAGAAGGCATTGTCTTCGTGTCCCTCTAGCATGTGTTTAAATATTTAAAGCAAGAAGCTTACAAAACAATATTCTGCCTACCAGAGGAAAATTTTTCGACAAAAGTAGCACATAATATTAAATACAATAAAGTATTCACATTTTAAAGTGTTGGCTCTAAAAACTGGCTAGTCAGACTAAGCAATAAATTTTTAAACCTTAGGTTACATCTTATTCACAAAATTAGGTAGTAATGACCCGAGCCTACTATATATTACTACTCACTTTGCAAATTAAGTTTAACCGCATAACGTTTTATGGACATGTAACCTATTAATACATTAAAATAATTGGTTTTATGTGCGACATATCTTATAAACTCAGGAAAAACGCAAAGCATGCTGCATGTCAACATATATTAGTCAGACGTACCACTGAACGGTAATTCTTTCCAGCACTGAAATTTGAAAAATAATGTTGTTTTTACCCCCACCTTTTGATTATTTTATGAAAATTACCTTAATGCAGTCTAGCTGCTGTATATGGTATATGGCCATTTTAACATATAAAATGCCAAGTCATTTCGCCCCACTCTTGATGTTGACGATGATGATGATTAGCTCTATATGTAAAAAAAGACTGGGTCTTTCCCGAATCGACACGGAAATTTCCGAAACCAGTTTTTTTTATCAGAATTTGAAAAAAATCAGACCCCAGGCACTTTAAACGATGCTGAAAACGAACAACACGGTCCTATTCATGCCTGGGTTGTACGTTTGTATGCATCCATCAAACCCCAATCGGTTTTTCTGCATGGAGTGGTAATTTGTTATGTGCTTCATTAATTTTACGTTGTTTTTAAGCAATATAATGTTAAGTTTGAATAAAAACGACATGCGACATGTACCAAAACCGGGCAAGAACTACTAAAACTAATTACTTTTTTTAAATGTCGCAGTAAAAACAACCACCAGACTTAAATATTGCCCCGGTAGAAAAACAATATTTAATGTTAAATTAAGACAAAATTATGCATAAGTAACGTATTTGTTTACCAAAACGTCAGGCAGAAGTTGATACTTGACTCCTCATTTTTGTTACTGTTTGAGGCTTGAAATTTTGTTTGTTTGGTAATAAAAATAAACTAGAATGTAGGAATAAATGTGTACTTTTTAAAGCTACATGTAAATATCCTTACTTATAAAGTAACTGTTCGAGGCGTCATGTAACTGAGCCCTTTACATACAATGAAATTATTCTTAGCTTAGGCATTTATTAATAATACAGCTGGGTGCGGCACAAACTTTTGCATGAAAGCACGGGTTTTGGCATGCGAGTTGCTCGAAGGTTTATTTAGAAGTAAGACGACATACGCCAAAAAAACAACCTGCATAAATTATGAAAACCGATGGAATTTGACGTTCACGTAAGCCACGCCGTGTTATTCAAGTTGCCTTGCATGTAAATTTAAACATGAAATAAAATGAAAAATTGAATTCCCATTTCAGAACATGACCATGATAGTCAAGTAGTTTTGTATTACAAAAAACATGACTTTAGCTCTACAAAAGTATAGAATGTTTATGTATTCAGGTATGCGAAAGCAAAATAAAAAACATTTAAACCAAGTAAATTCTAGAATTCTCTTATTCCATAACATTTAGTTCGGAGAAGCATACATGAGTTATAAGCTCCTTTCATAAATTTATTGTCATATTTTTGGGGGATTGCAGACTCGTCACTTTAGCTTTTTTCAATTTCTAGTTCACCGTCCCAAGAATGAAAAATAAAACTTCGTTTAAAATTTGAATCACACTAAATTAGTAAAATGGGATTTGGTGAAGGTTATTTGAATTGCCAACTGATCTGTCAAAAAATTCTTGACTCGCCCTACTACTTTGATGAGCACAAAGGGGAAATAGTTCCCAACCGTTGTCTTAAGTTCAGATGGAAAATGTTTTTATGGAACTACGCAGTTGCAAACGTTGTTTGGTGGGGATGTTACTGCATCTACAGACTGAGAAAGATAATTATAACGTTTCAAATCGAAAAGTTTATATTAATGGAAGAAGTCATTGTATACGGATATGTTTCCACAATGATCCTCCAGGTATTAGTGACAATGTATACAATCGAGAGAAATCCTCAAGACGATACGTATATGATAAACCAAATTCTAAAAGCTGGAAACGTGCAGTACAAAGGTATTTTTTGCAAATAATAGAACTGTAATATAAGGGGAATACGAAATTGTTTAAAATTAATACATAATGCTTCCATTTATTGCTTAAACTATCAGGTTTGCCGAATAAAAAAACTCTGATGGATAAACCAGAGCTTTTTTCGTATGGGCTTGCGATTTTCTTCTTCCTCTTTCCAGTTGGAGCTGGTTTGTACCCGTTAATCAGATCGCAGGATCCAATTAATGTTGAGCTGGAACACATTTTACCAGAAATTCCTAGGCGGCTACTAGCATCTGCATTTTACTTCACGACAGTATTCATCGCTGCACTATTCTGTGGCCCTTTCATTCAACTTCTATTGGTATTTACAAACATATTTGAGACGCAAACGGAGGCAAATCTTAAGCAAATCGAGAAATTTGGTTGCTGTCGTGCAAAACAAATTCGTCTGAGAATTTTGATAACTATGGTTAACAAAAGCAACAACTTATTTTTGCCTACAATGACCTGTGTTGGAATGCTGCTGTGTATCTTTTCGCTGTACACCATTCTTACTATGTATAATGTGGAAGAATTTCGTCCATTGCTCCTCTGCGTTTGCCTCGGTGCTAGTTTTCTTTCAATAATCATCAGCTTTTTTTGTCACCACGCGTCATCTCCTCTAATTAGCTCACAGAAAATTGTCCATTTCTGGAGAAAAAAGATGTTGAAACGGATGGATCGGCAGCAGTTGAGAGCTTTGCTACCGGTGGCTGCAGAAATGGGTCCGTTTTTTAAAGTAACAAATCTTCTGGCTTTGCAAATTATGGATGGAATCGTTAATTACACAATTACGTTGTTGCTAACTTAAGTAAAGCTGTTCCCAACTTTGATGGGAAAATACTTACAACTTCGAAAAAAATTACATTCTCACTCGTTTCAGAATTTGCACAGTTTAATCAACCAATGGCTAAATTAATATCTTATAATATTATATCGTATACAGGGTAGGTATTCCTATTTGAAACATTCTTTGTTTAATGATATTTCTGTCTGTGCTAATCTTACGATTGGACAGGTGATACATATCGCAAATGAAAGCTAAACCATTTTTCATGTATAATCGGAATGACTTAACTGAAAATCTGAAATGCCGAAGAAATCGGCACAAGAAGAGCATAGTGTCTTAAAGGAACTTTTCAAAGGCTTTTTACAGTTATTGCTTCCCTTTGAAAAAGTTGTTGTTTTAGGTATCAAAAGCAGAAGAACTCGTCAGAGCTTGTGTCCGTCTCACCTTCTAGTTAGGTTTATATGCGCTGTGCGTGTGAGCGGCATGAATGTAGGTATTCCTAGATTAATACTTGAGGTACTCAATAAGAACACAAAAAACAATAGACGTACATATCAGTGCTGTGGAACTTTTACTTTTTCAAGATTTGAGGTGTTCGTACTTGTGAATATTGAGTGTAGAAGGAAGAGAAATTCCGTCATTTATTTCAATGAAGTTTAAAATATTCAACTTAGGTAACTTAATAGAAATGGGTTTTATTTTACAACGTTTGATTTCAATGCAGATAATTTTACCATTAAATAAACGTGAAGGACTTTTCAAATGCACATTAGGTTCAGATACGTGGGCTTTCATAAATAATGAAGGTAGATTATAATATTTATTAAGTATTCGATACAATAAAAATTATTTCATCTGAAGACCTTCATTATAGAACATTATTACAACTTTATAATTACACAAAACACATTTCTCTGAACTTTTACTTAGGTTCCTTTACGCATCCACTCAGCCTCTTGTCACAAACGGTTCCACAAACGCACACAAATCCACCTCCACTATATTGGTTACTTGAACACAAGCTAATGCTGCAACCATTTGGATGAAATGTTTCATTACACTGGCATCCGCTCTGATACCCCACGCCGGAAGTGCAGTTGGGGTTGAACTGATTTGAATGAGTAACACAGCCAGCCGGTTCAAACTCTGGGGTGCAGTAGCATTTAAAGCTGCTTGCCGGAAGGTTGCTGTCCTCTTGAGTGCAATTTTGGAGGGTACATCCCGTTGGGTGATACTCATTTGTGCAGAGACAGTCTCCTTGATAGGCAGCGCCACAGTTTCCCTTGCAATTTTTTAGTGGTGCAGAAGAACCCCATCCACCTCCACCGCTAAGGCTGCTGCCGGGGCAATTGGAACAGTCACATGTTGGGGCAATGTCAACAGAAGCAATAATGCTAGATCTTAGTGGTCTGGCAATGTAGGATCCATCCCAGTCGGTGAACACGTCCATGACCTGTGGAGTTGAAGAAAATAAATCATTATTGTGATGTTTTATAGCATAATATCTGGAAAAATTAACATGTTTATTTTCTTACCTCGTCCATCACTGTGACTGAAGCTGTTTCTCTGATGCCGGAACAGGCAGTTAGAATGGAGAGTTTAAAAAGGGTGTTTAAACTCTTTTCCAAATTCATTTTTGCTCGAAAAAACGAATATTAGAAGTAGCAGATGTTTCAGTCCGTCTATATGATGTTTACTGAATGAGTTGCAGGAAAGGAATGGAACATGCAGCAAATCTGCTTCGATTTTATATGAGGCTGCAGGGTTGAAAATTGAGTTGAGTGGGATCATAGGCTGCTGTACTGAATTGAGCTATATTGCTTCCCACAAACAAAGAGGATAAAAAGTACTCTACATTTCTACATGCATAGCTTGCATATAAAATGCAGTGCACAAAAAACATTCTCACCTTCCAGGTAGGTAGTTAACGAAAAGGCATGGTACGTGGGGCGCCGACGGTCTGATTTATTTTCGAGCTGTGTGTGTAAATGTAAGCAGAATGTGTTTATGCATGCACATTAAAAACTTCTGTCGCTCGCCCCAAAATACAGTTCGTGGAAAAGGATTAAAACACCCCTGCTACATTGATGGATGATGACAATAATTTGGGTTGTTCTCCGACCAAAGTTTTACCTTTGCAAGACAAAATACATGGAGTTTTAGATGAAGCTATTTCAGAATGTGATTTTTCGAGAACGGGTTTAAGTTTTTGAAAGGGTGTGCTTTGTGGATGTTTCATTTATGCTGACAATAGTAATATGATGCTTTTATGCTGTCTATATGCATATGAAACTTGCGTAAAATATACTGATTTATATATTGCCTGACTACATCACTCAAATTTGTATCACTGCATCGTTTCTTCTATGAAGTAAATGACAAAGAAAAACAAAGCTCGATAATTATGGAGAGAATTATAATTCGGTTAACGTTTTGTATACAAAAATTGCTCAAATGGCACTTTTATTCAGTACATGATCATATCATGTTACGAATTACTCAGGAAAATTTAGTAATGATAAAAACACAAAAATAATGATGGAAACAACAAAATAATACCAAATTTTATAAAATGTCAAACATTTCATCCAAATTAAATCAGATCGTGTTCCACAAGATTCAAATGCAAATGGAAGTCAGTATGGGGCGATGTAAGACCCATCCCAATCGTTGAAAAGATGAGTAACCTGCAAAATTTATCAAAAGAAGTCAAAAGAATTAAAAACTGGAAAATGTAAATTGCATAAACGTGAAACTTAAAAACTTGTTTTGTAGCGTTAAGTAAAACTCACCTCGTCCATCACAGTTGTAGGTGGTGCTCTTCGTTTCTGAATGGCGGCGGGTGAAGGAGCAGTATAAGACCCATCCCAGTCGTTGAAAAGGTTGGTGACCTACAAAATTGAAAAAATAAATGATAATTTATAGGTACATTTAGGAGACTTGGAATTTAAACCCAATTTGTTTGCATTTACCTGGTCCATAACTGTTTCCGATGCTGCTTCTCTGATTCCCAAGCACACAAGGAAGAGGACGACTCCAAACATTACTGAAATGTTTGCTTTGATAGCCATTGTAGATTTCAGTTTCAAATTCAATGTTTCTGAGATTAGAATGTATGTAAATATTTGACAAGATATTGCAATTAAGTTAAATTAGTCTACAGAATGAGAGCTCGGTGTTGCTCAGTCGAAGTTCAAAATCAGATTGTGCTTGTCTTTTGCTGCTACGATTTTCAGACACAAAAAAACCCAAACCTCACACTTTCGGCGTATACCAGCTACCTTACTTCGCTTTTTTGAACGGACGAAGTACGTGACACTGTGGTTCTATCTATCCTTGTAAACATATCTTCCAAAAAGGATTATAAACGACGCCCAAATACCAAAGGTAAAAAAGTATACATGTTGTATGCCCGCATATAGTTGGTATAGATTTTATGCGTTGTACCTTTTGTGCCTGCTTCCAAGAGCTTTGGAGTACTTGCATTTTTACCTAGTAAAAAAATGACAATATTTTATGCAGCTGAGGAACCCTCTTATTTCGGAAGGTATGCAACCTAATATTCAAGAGAGCTTAAAAAGTGAACCTCATTTAATACTCAAAATCCGCACTTAATTCAGCATACATCCATCCTACATGCATAGCAGCAAAGCAAAAATATCCATGAATGTGTTAAAAGACAGGGTTGCAAGTGATATCCCAATTTACTAATGAAACAAATGCATAGCAGCTCGAAATCATGACAAACATAAATAAATAATAGAAAAGATGTTATGACACCTTTTGTTAAATAAAACTATCCTAATAATAATTTGGTGCTACCTATAAATTCCAATGGATTTGCTGGCGCTCCCATTCGTCATCTGATAAGCGTGAGATTATTTAAAAAACCGTTTTTGTATCTTCTTAAACAGCAGCAGTCTATGAATGAGAGTTACGCTATCTGGAACACGAAGTCACTAGTCTTATCAAGCAGAATATCTGAATTCAATATTGCAAACAAACTGCTTTTAAAACCGGAAAAGATTTCCGAGACTAATTTAATTCATTTTCATAATTGATAACTAATTCTTCAAATCAAAAGTAGTAGAGGGACGTTGAAAAGAATCAAGATAGTTTATTAGCTGCAGACTAACATTTGTTTCCCAAATGCCCCAAAATGTTAACATCTCAAAATAAATGCTGAGAAGCTGATGAATTGCATGAATTAGTCTTCCAAAACATACTACATTCTTTCTTTTATAGTTTCATATCTCAAATATTATTTGTAGCCAAAGAACTGCTACAAATAGTGCTAAGAAAAATGGTTTTACTATTTCCATTCGAGCTGTCTATCAAAACAAAGTGTCAGATTCTAATCGAATGAATTAAAAACAAATCGAGATGTTCAATTGAACTGTTGCAACAGTAGGTGAAATTTAAAACGGAGAGGAATTTCTCTGCGATAAGCATTTTTACATGTGGTCTTTCTCCTTCACGATGAAAGGGTTCGTAAAAATCAGAAGTAATTTTCATCATTCAGTCGGTATTTCTTTATCATATATACATATATTCATGTATATGAGGACAACACCAAGCATATAACTCAAACATGAAATAACATACCTGTTCTATCTCATACTGCCAACAGTGTTTAAAAATATGTGTATTTGATATACATATATGTGCATTATAAAGTTCGACCTGCTCACATCATTTTTTATGACTTTCAGCGACATAAATATCCGGCAGCATAGCTATAAGGAAAGGGAGCCAAGAGTTGTACAGAAAGTGTTTAGGTACTACTAGCCACCATACTTGTGTTCCCTTTCAGCGTTTATCTTTGATGGACAATTCATATGCGGATACAAAATCCAGCTACAGTAAGTGATTGAATGCACAAGAAAAATCCTCTACGTTAATTAAAAACTTGTAACGAGCGTGGCTTAAAACACGTTGTGTCAACCGCAACGAGCACATGTCCAGGTTTGTATAAAATTCCAGGCAAGAGGAAGCAGAGGAGGTTAACATATGACACCAGCACATACCTCCACATATTTCCCATAATATTGATGACGCAGTAACAACATACCACTTTACCAATTCTTTAGCAGTGCCATATAATATTCAAATCCAAACGGATAAATATGTTTTTCCAAAATATCCTGAAATGAAAACTAGTATTACTTTCTGGAGGAAATATGTTATGCTGGTTGACACAGATTTTAAAAAACTGGGGATTTAAGGTACTTTAAATTATAGCTTAAAAGATATCACAAAAACATTTTCAGGTGGTTTAATATTAAAATTTCCAGCATTTAAATCAATTATATGCTTACCCGTAAAAACCAAATTCAACGGAAAAACTTCGACGTAAGTTAAATCGACATGTTTCAAATTCTACTTAGCAGTTGCTTTCAAAAGTTTGTCCTAGTTCTGTAATTTTAAGTAAGGGTATAATATTATTTTAAAATTAACGTCACAAATTTTAACAACAGATTAAAAAAAGTCTAAATAAACTTAACTTAAATAAAGTCTAACTAAGAATATATTTAGGACAAGTAAGCTCAGCAAGTAACTAAAAGAAAGGTTTGTATCATTTTAACACGTTTTTTGTCCAGCTTTTATTTACAACACAAATTATCGTATTATAATGAAACCAACCACCGGTAGGATGTTCTTAACTAAGCTTGTTGACCTTTTTAATTCTAAGTTGATGTGCTCGTTAGATGAAAGTCCGACGTTTTTACCGTAAACTACCAAAAGGAATTAAATTTTTTATAAATATTTATACTACCAAAAAATTATACATGCTTCTGCCATCGACTGGTAAGCACAAAACCCAATAAAATCCATAAACCTTGGTAAAAGTTAAAAAAGGAATGTTAAACATAAAATAGGTCGAATATTCTATTGCTTCCACACAAATCAGAAGCGTCTTCAGACACGTCGACTGTCACAACATTTCTCTTACTTACAATCTTTCAACGCTCCATTGCATGCCCTACAAAAATTCACCATGCTGTCTAATAGGCTCAAACGTTTTATTACAAATTGTTTACCTATGCTTGCTTTCATGGGGATAGTTCCCGGAATTTGGGATAAAACAGCCAGACTCGCCGTCTCAAATAAGCATGCACGGTACATGTTCCGTCTCAATGCTGCCACTTTCCTGATTTGGATCATCTTCGGGGGAATTCAAGCAACTAGATTTCACATCACTAAAGACTATGAGTTGTTCAATATCGCTTACGTGTGTGCTACAGCAGGAGCGATTCCATTGGAATTATTTTGGCTCATGAGCTACTTTGAGGAGGATTCAATGGCACTTTTCAACTCGTTCCAACTATATCTTCGACATATGAATCGTAAGAATCACAAATAAAGTCATTAGTAAATTGAAGTAATTTCTAAATTTTAATAACTTTTAAAAATTTCAGGTGTTTACTTCCCCCATTTCGATCCTAACACTAGCAAAATATCAATATTGGTGGAGCTCGGATTTCTAATAACAATAGGAGCGTTCATTCTCCTCACATTGGTGTACTGGATATTTGTTGCTGCATACCCAGATTCCCCAAACTTGTTTGGAAGCTTACTTCCTTCAGATTCCCCATTCCTGCTGGTATTCCTGGTCAGCCTTCACCCTTGCTATATAATGCTTATCGCGTAGGTGAACCTCTGCATTCTCTGTCTTTTCGTGTTTCTATATGGATCAATGGTAGTACCGTTGTTTGTTCTGGAGTTTCGACTGGGGCGAAAAAGGCGATATCACGCCGTGAACTCTCTGAGGCATCCACCTATGCTCATTTATGCATATAGAACTGCACAAATTCTTCAGGAAAATATTAACTACGTGCTTGGATTCGTTTATATTCCAACGCAAGCAGTTATGGCAAAAATAATTGTTTTTTCCACTTTCACAGTAGCCAAAAATGGTGGTGATATGTTGATTACCAGCAAGTTGCTTCTGGTGGGATGGGCATTAGTCATGGGGTTTGGTTGGGGTTCCGTACTTCTTCTTGGGGGCTACTTACATTTATATGGGAAAAAGATATTGATGAGCTGGAAACGTAGCAATTGGGGATCTAAAAGAGAAAAGTTTTTGATGACAAAATTTGGAAGATCTTGTCGCCCCATTGATTTACGGTTCGGGAATACCTTTGTAATGCGGAGGCTAAGCGTGCTCAACTTTATCAGACAGTTGACCAGGGGTGTCACTAAAATGTTGATGGCAGCGCAAAAGCATTCATACACACATTGAAATCTTTAGATTGTCTTAGTTTATCGTTTACATCTCATATTATATTATCGTAAGATTACCGACTTATTTTAAATTAAATATTTAAAATAGTTTAAGGCATGCCATTAGTGTACAGAAACAGTTAGAAAATTTCCTTGCCATATAGTTAACGTAAATTCGGGTTTCCTCACAAATATCGTCTGCTTGCATTTATAGAAAAGCTCGTTGAATTTATATTATACTCAACACTTACGATTATCCTTAAATTTTATATACATTTTTAATCAATAAAAACTAAATCAAACCTAAGCGTCGTATCGACTTTATGATAATGTAATTCAAAAAATAAAGGACATAAAGACTGCAGACTTCACGTCGTCGCCTGATGTATATCCTGTATTTGAGCAGCTTGTGATGGTATTATGTGTGGATCGAGCTTTCTCGGTTTTTGTAGAATACTAGTTTATTAAATTAATTAGCTTGCTCAAGCATTAAACGTGAAAATACAATATTTCTGTGTCGGAACCGAGACCTATTAAATTGTTACGATAGTAGGTGAAGTTTAAAACGGAGAGGAATTTTTCAGTAATAAACATTTTGTTTATTAAATTAAATGTGTGTATTTGATGTGCATTATTTTTCAATATTAATTTTTCACGACTTCTAACGACGTAAAAATCTGGGAGGAATGGTATAATGAATGAGAGCTAAGAGTTATAAAAAATGCGTTCAGGTACTATTAGCCACCTGACCAGGTATATGTGTACTTTTGCCCCGTTGGTCTTTGATGGACAGCTCAAATGCGGATACAAAATCAGGCTACAGTAAGTGCCTGTAAGGAAAAGAAAAATCCTGTATATTAATTAAAAACTTGTAACGAGCGTGGCATAAAACAAATTAACTCAAAGATACAATTTTCTTAACAAAGCACGCAAAAATATGTAAGCAGCCAAATAAATGCGCCCTAAATTAGATGCTAATGCGCCTGCCTTTTCCAAAAAACTTTTTAAAATTTTTGTGTCAACCACAACAAACACATGTCAGGGTTTGTATAAAACTCCGAGGTACCAAGCCAGAGGAACCGGAGGGGGTTAACGTATCACAGTAACACATATCTCTACATTTATTCCATAAGATCGATGACGCACTAACAACATTCCTTATAGACAATTTTTTCCAATAAAATATAATATTCATATCTTAGAAATTAAATATGCTGTTAAGTATTAAATCCTGGTATGAAAGCAAGTATTAGTTTATATGGAAATAAGCTTTCGTAGTTTATACAGACAGTCAGTAAATAACCTAGTGACTTCGGGTAATTTATATTTCAGTTTAAAAGATATCACAAAAACATGTTTCGGTGGTTCCCTATTAAAATTTTAGAATTGACGAACATTTACAAAAAATCATGCTTACCTGCCAAAACAAAATTCAGCAGAAGAAAACTTCGTCGTAATTTAAATCGACATGTTTCAAAATATTTTTAGTCCTTAGGTTTGCTGTTTTAAGTCGAGTTATTGTAGGTTGTGAAAAATAATAACAACCATTTTATAACAGATTCTTATTTTTCAAAATTCGACGTAAATGGTGTTCAAAATATTTCAAATGAAGGAAGTTCTTGATGAAAGAATGGATGAATGAATGTTTTTTTAATTTTAAAACGTATTTTTAACCAGTTTTTATTTCCAAGCATACAAATTGTCCGATATGTACCTGCTGTCAGTAGTTTGTTCAAAACTAAGCTTATCAAACTTTTTAAAATTCTATTTCCTTGTGTTCGTTGAAAAACTGTTCGATGTTTTATCCGTCAACTACCCAAAATATTTAAAATAACTCAATTAAATTTTTAGTACCTAAATTTTATACATGCTTCCACTATATCGACCGGTAAGCTTAAAATCTATAAACTTTGGTAAAGGCAAATGTTGAACATAATGTTGGTAGAATATTCCTTTGCTTCCACACAGATTAGAAGCGTTTTCAGCCACGTCGACTGTCACTTTGTCACAAAATTTTCACAATCCCTAATAGCTCATTTGCATACCCTACTAAGAGATCATCATGCTGTCTAACCGACTCAAGCGCTGTATAACGTATTGTTCACCCATACTTGCTTTCATGGGAATAGTTCCCGGAATTTGGGACAACACAAAAAGACTCGCCGTCCCAAATAAGCATGCACGATACATGTTCCGTCTCAACGTTGCAACCTTCTTTATTTGGATGAGCTTTGGACTAATTCAAGCAACAAGATTTCACATCACCCACAATTATAATTTATTCAACATCGCTTACGTATGTGCTACCGCAGGAGCAATTCCAATGGAAATATTTTGGCTCATGATCTACTTAGAGGAGGAATCAATTGCTCTTTTTAACTCTTTACAGCTCTACCTTCGGCATATGAATCGTAAGAACGACAAACAAACTCAATAATATATAAAGTAATTTATAAATTTTAATAACTAAAATAAATTTTCAGGATTTTACTTCCCCCACTTTGATCCCAACACTAGTAAAATATCAATATTGATGGAGCTCGGATTTCTAATAACAATAGGAGCGTTCATTCTCCTCACATTGGTGTTCTGGATATTTGTTGCTGCATACCCAGATTCCCCAAACTTGTTTGGAAGCTTACTTCCTTCAGATTCCTCATTCCTGCTCAAATTCCTGGTCAGCCTTCAGCCTTGCTATATAATGTTTATCGCGTACATGAACCTCTGCATTCTCTGTCTTTTCTTGCTTCCTCTTGGAACAATGGTAATTCCATGGTTTGTTCTGGAGTTTCGACTGGGGCGAAAAAGGCGATATCACGCCGTGAACTCTCTGAGACAGCCACCAATGCTCCTTCTTGCATACAGAGCAGCACAAATTCTCCAGCATAGTATTAACAGCACGCTTGGATTAGTTTATATTCCCACGCAAACAGTTATGGCAAAAATAATTGTTTTTTCCACTTTCACAGTAGCCAAAAATGGTGGTGATATGTTGATTACCAGCAAGTTGCTTCTGGCGGGCTGGGCATTCATCATGGGGTTTGTTTGGGGTACTGTACTTCTTGTTGGAGGATATTTGCACTTATATGGGAAAAAGATATTGATGAGCTGGAAACGTAGCGGTTGGGGATCCAAAAGAGAAAAATTTATGATGAGTAAATTTGCGAGATCTTGCCGCCCCATTGATTTACGGTTCGGGAATACCTTTGTTATGAGGAGGCTAAGCGTGCTTAACTTCTTCAGACAGTTGACCAGGGGTGTAGCTAAAATGTTGATGGCAGCACAAAAGCATTAGTACATACACCTTTAGCTTGTCTTACGATTAGTTTATCGTTTACATCTCATATGATCATAAGATTGTCGACTTAATTTAAATAAAGTTTTTTAAAACAGTTAAAGACATGCCAGTAGTTTACCGAAGTAGTTAGAAAATTTCCATACCTTATAGTAAGAGTAAATGTAAATTGTATGGGTTATCCTCTGAAATATCGCCCGTTTTGCATTTATAAAAAACATGCTGAATTTATTTTATACTAAACAATTACGGTTATCCTTAAATTGTGTATACATTTTAATCAATAAAAGCTTTACTAAACCAAAGCCTCATATCGACTTTATGACTATTTATTTCAAAAAATATATGACATGAAGACAGTTGACGTCACGTATTGAGCAGCCGGTGAATAATTTAATGGTATTACGTATGGCTCGAGCTTGCTCGGTTTTTGTACAATTGTATTTATAAATTAGCTTCCGCAAGCTTTAAACGTGAAAAACAATTTTTTTGCCAACTGAAGACTTAAACCCAAGCTTTTAAAACATATACATGTTTTTATTCTGATGAATATCAACCTTCAACATTTAACTATATAAGTTGAATTCCAAAAATAGTTTTTTAACTCAATATTTACATATGTACATTTAAACCATGTAGCAAAGTTTGGCGAGCATTTATAAAAGCGATGATTTAATGACTTCAATTGTAAATTGATACCAAATGCCAAAATTTCCATGCAATAAGAAAAAACTACTTTGTCTTTAAAATGTTTCTTCCACTAGGCGAAACAAAATACAAATATATTTTCAAAAGCTATAATATCATGCCGGTAATACAACATAGTTTAAGAATTCGGTACTTTGAAGAAGCAGTGCTAAAATCCTATGGACAATCATGACAGTAATTTTCCAAATTTTTACCGAATAATGAAAAGTACCTGAATCTGAGTATATAAATTTAGGACGACACTACTTCAAAAGCACGTGAACACTACACGACAACGTCATCAGCAATTTTTTATACTTTATAAATCATTGTTTTGAGTGAGCATCTACAACATGGACATCAACTGGTAAATATTTTTTTGTTCAGCTTTTTTACCTTTTTTATAATAATAATGACGCATCGCACTTTAATATTCAGAAAACAATTAAACATACCTGAACTAGAATATCTGAAAAATACTGACAAGTATACGGAAAACATAAGTTTTCAAGAAAGGTATCTATCTACATTCACCTTAAATATTCAACCGAAATTCAAATGTTATTTTTGAAACCAATATTACGACCTGGGCATTAGAATTAGATTTTAAAAACTTAAAAAATAATATCTAGCTTCAGTCAGCAAAATGGGTTTCGGTGAAGCATACTTGAACTGCCAGCACCTCTTTCAAAAACTGTTCCACACGCCATACTACTTCGACAGCTGCACCGCAGAAATAATTCCGAACAGATGCTTAAAGTCAAGATGGATCGAGATGAAAGCTTGGAACTACGCGATGACGGTATGCATCTGCGGTGGCAGCCACTCCCTCTATATCCTCAAACAGAGCATACGGAGATTCCAAGCTGGAATCAATGTGTCGATGGAAGAAGTGTGCGTTAACGGGCTTGTAGTTCCCATGACGTTGCAAGCTTTAGTAACAATGTACACGATGGAGAGAAGCCCTCAGGATGATACTTACATGATAAACCAAATTCTGAAAGCTGGAAATGTTTACTACAGAGGTAAAAAATACATATTTATGGTTTTCTATATTTCATGCTGTACATTTTAATATATTTGATTTTGAAACTAGGTTGGTCGAACGCAAAAAGGCTACCAGATATAACCGAACTATTCTCATATGGAATGGTTATTGCTTTTTCAAGCATTCCACTTGCAACCGGCATGTATCCTTTGATAAGAACACACGATCCATTCAACGTCGCTTTTGCTGAAATTCTCCCTGAAATTCCTAGGCGACTGTTGGCATCTGCAATTTACGCCACGGCAACATTCATTTGTGCCGTAATTTGTGGATCTTTCATTCAAAACCGACTTGCGTTTAAAAACATATTTGAGAAACAAACAGAGGCCAATCTGAGGCGCTGCTTAGAAACAAATGAAAACCTGCGGGTGGCTGAACCAACTAATTGGGATTTTGAAAAATGTCGCAATTCTCAAATTCAACTTCGAATGTTGATAACAATGGCTAACAAGAGCAACAACATTTTCGTTCCAACCATGACTTGTGTTGGGATACTCTTCTGCATATTTTCGTTGTACGCTTGCCTTGCCTTACATCATGTTCAGGAGCTTCGCCCAATGCTTTTCATTGGTAGCTTTATTGCAATAAGCTTGATTATTCTTATTGTGTTTTTCTGCCATCATTCGGCAAGTGCTTTGACAAACTCGACTAACATTACTCGGTTTTGGCGAAAGAAAACGCTGAAAAAAGTGGAACGAAAACAAATTGCGTCGCTACTTCCCGTTGCATTTTGTATGGGCCCGTTTTTTAAAATGACAAACCTGGTGGCATTTGAAATAATGGATGTTATCGTTGATTACACAATTACGTTGTTGCTAACTTAAGCTTAGGGGATACGAGGTTTGTTTTTAAAAACTGCTCTCTCACTCAATATAGGTAATTATCGATTCCGTTGCAGTACTTAAAAATGCAACATTAGAGTATATGTATCTTTAATATAATTTTTAATTGGGCGCAGATAAATACGAATGTGATGCTTTCTCAAAAAAAAACCCGACGAATAAACAGGTACTAAGTTTTTTGGAACATAAGTTGTTAGGTTATCCAATCCATAAATACTCTAATGATTTTGGGTACCTCAAAATTTGAAGTATAAGATTTTACAAAAACATTTTTAGATGGTTTGTATTTAAATTTAGGATTTCGAGAACAATATTCATAACTTGTTTTAATGGTTTATGTTCCAAACCAAAGAATTTTTTCTCAAAAATTTGGCGTATTAAACTTCTCCGGATTATTTCTACACTTCATAAATCATATGGTATGCCTGTTATCGCGTGTTTACATATTAAAAACAAGCATTAAAAAAATTGTATTATATCAAACTAGAATTCTTTTTACACCATGAATTATTAGCGACTTAACAAGCCAAATGGTTTCATGTATACGTGGCCATGCATTTAAAAAGAAATATTAGACGTATTGTTCCTGTCGTGTCGTTCGAAAAATAAGATGCTTTTGAAGCGCTTATGAATAATTTACAAGTAATCGGTGCCAACCTGATATAACTGTGGTTGCTGAATATCTCTACAAAATTATGTGGCTGAAAAATCCTCGTCACTAGAAATTTTTTATGGGCAGAATTTAGTGCAGTATGTAATACCCTTTAACAATATGCATTGCAATGGTTTAAAGCATAAACACTGGCTAGCACAACTGAACGTATTTTTTACCGTTAGAAATTCCAGTTAGAAATATTCCCTGAAGAAATCGTAATAATAGGATCTCAAATTCAACAGAAGTACCAACAAGCTTATGGTTTAAATGGCTAATTTGAATAAAATATTTGACCTTGACCTAGTTCTACTTCTTTACCTATTTGTATTAAACGGATGGAAGTTAGCAACTGGAAACAAAGAACTTAAAACCCATGATAACCAAACCACTCAAAAAGAAAGTATTGAAACGGGAACTTATTTAAAACTTTTTGAAAGAAGTACTACTTTTCAAAACTTACCAGAAGAGCGTCAGCTCAAGTACCAAAATGAGTTTGATTTAGCACCTCAGTGGAAATTCGATTCGGTTACTAATCTGGGCAAGTATCTTACTCCATTTGCCGGGTGCCTTGTTCACATAACAAACTTTCAAAATGTGGATATTCAAACGCCCTCTTTCCCACTTGTTATTCGTCACTTTGTTCCTGCTCTAATGAACCTTAAATCCGGAAACGAATGGTTTGGATATGCTCCAACGGGTTTTAACCTAACCGTTACAGATGTGCAAGCCTTCAAATGCCCATTTTCCAAGCTTTTAAAAAATTGGCTTGGACTTTGCAACATATTTTCATTCCGCCAATTTCAAATGAAATCCAGACAATGGGTTTGTGAGCTGGAAGTGTCCCTCTTCCCACCACTTCATGTTTTCAAGAAAGAGCCAGATTACACTGGGAAGAAAGAATTGGTCGTTAACCGACTATTTCCAACAGTGTGGAAGCGACCCAATGAAAGGGAGAACGGTAATACCTACAACAAAATGGCAGTCGAGACAACCACCTTCCGCGTTTGGATTATGGACGCAAAATTTGAAAATAAGTGGACGGTGGACCACTTTCTCAATTGGAAAACACAACTTGCCAGGTTTCCTGGGATAGCAACAAGACACGTCTCACTTGACCCCCTATTTTTCATGGAAACTGTGAGAATTGGAGAGTCAACATTAATTAGTTCCATCAAAGTTCCGCAAATTTGCAAACTACAGCGTCCACCGAAATTAGATGAGCTGGAGCCTTGCAAAACTGTAGCACCTGCGTACGAAGTTGATTTAAAGTTGTGGAAACAAAGCAGCTTGACCATAATATATGAGGCGCTTTCCTACAATTGGCAAAACAACTGGGACATTCACCAATATATTGGTTCAACGGTTGACGGGGAGATGAACTTTGGAAAGCATTTTGCTTACTGTGGAAACTACATTCAGAATGGTGGGAAATGGGTGAATTTACCATTTGAGCTGATTCATGACAAGGTAGTTCATGCTTTGACGCATGTGCTAATGTCCATGATGGGAAATTACACATATGTGACTAGATATCCAAGTGCATCAGGAAAACTGTTGAGCGGTTTATGTTCCAATGGACATTGGGAGCAGGCAACGGAGCTGGAGCTGAATCCCATTGAAACTCGGCTAGATATCAGAAGTAATAAGGATTTTGCGGACCCATTTCTCACCATTCAGGATCGGATTAATTCGTTGAGATTCGTGAGCTGTGGAAGACCGCAAGAAAGCGGTCTCCAGTTTCTTGAGCTTGTAAAAATATTTGATGGCTGGATTTGGTTTTGGATGCTCGTGTTTCTTATTGGGTTATCGTTTTGCGTTAAAGTTGGCAAGGTAGCAGATTTGGAAAGCCGAGAGTATTTGAGTAATTGTACTGGAAGTTTATTTCCGCTGGTGAAAGCGCTGTTGGAACAAGGAGACGATTTACTTTCATCCCCAAGTGGTACGAGATCCTTTTGGATTAGGTCTGCTTTTCTTGGAGCTGCATTAGTTTTAAGTAATGCGTACAAAGGGCAAAATGTTTTTAATTTGGTTACAAACCGAGCCATAATCCCGTACACCAATTTTTCTCAACTTGTGCAGGATAACTTTAGCATTTACACAGGAGTCTTCGATATACAGATTAATATCCAGGCCTTGAAAGCTGGAAATTTCAGTGGGTTGTATGTTGGCAGGGATGAAGTTTTACTATCATTTATGGCAGAATATTTTGGTAAAGTCAAAATTCCAGGGATTGGGGTTAGAGGCTATTCGCAGTTGCGGGATCTAGATGAAATGTGGAAAGTTGAGAAAGTTTTTGGGCTCAATGTTTCCCCAGATATATTGGAACGAGTTCAACTTCTCGTGAATCACACAAGACTCCTGCCCAATATGATTGATATATTAGAAGGAACGCGTAAAAAAGTGTTAAATCTCATTTCTCAAATGAAATTCAGTCCTTTTTCAATAACACAGGCGTTTACAGAAAACCAGAAATATTATGAATTGGACATTTTAAAGGGTTGCAATAGAATTGCACTAGTGTTGCCTGATTATTTGGCCCGTTCAATGGCTTTAAATCTTTGCAGAGGGTTAATGAAAACTACAGGTATCTATGTGGGTAAGGAGGTTCTGTATCCGCAAGCGTTTATTGTGAGCCTCAGAGGCTCCTTTAAACAAAGTACTATGAAAAGAATCAAAATTGTGTCAGAGTCGGGTATATGGGATTTTTGGATGCAGATATTTCAGACCCATACTTCAGACAGCTTGGACGAGACTCAGTATGAACCAGAGAAGCCAATGATGTCTGGTAATATTTTTGTTTTGTACACGCTACTCTTTGCAGGGCTAGTTTTGGCAACCCTAGTTTTTATTGTGGAGTTCGGTAAAAAGATTTGGCTTTATTTTCGTTTCATTATTTCCGTTTGGCTTTACTTGTCTATTTTCAGATTTTCACGGTAAACAAAATGAATTTTGTGTCTAGCCGATATAATTCTATTTAATTTTAGTGAGAATTTGTTTGTCTATCTTAGACAAAGTGTATGTAAATTTAGTATAAGTTATTCAGTATTTAAATAAATTTAACAAGCAGTCGGCGTCGAGGCATCATCACAACAAGCAGGAAAGGAATGTTGCCTTCAATGAAACAAATATCACCTTAATAATTTTTCGCAAAAACAGTAACAATTTTTCGTGTAATGAACCATCTTGCTTATTCACAGTATTTGTACAAGCTCTAAAAATTTATGTATCTTTAAAAAAAATCTTCAGTTGCACTTGCAGATTAAAAGTCGATTAAGTACAACAAAAATTCCTGAGTGAGCATTCACGTGGGGTTAATTGTTTGTAAAGATGCAAACTCATCTTTTTATGACTGCTATATAAACCTTATGCATTCCATTTTGTTATTGTGAACAAGAGAACTTAAACAGGAAAACATGTCGGCAATTCAAACTTGGTGGTTTTTAATTGCTGCTGGGTCTGCACTCATTGGTGCAGTAGAGAACGTAAGTTATTTATACATGTATTTACAAGGTAGCATTATAAACCATATGTATTCAACTGAAATTATACGCGTTTTAGTTTGATGAAGACGTTGACTCTGGTAACCCCATTATGCCATACAGTGAAACAGAAATATTCTTTCCAACCCAAACGCCTGCACCTTTGCCGAGACCGGAGCTATACAATGTTTCAAACGAAATAAATACAACTGAGGATTTATGAATTCAAACCTATTGTTAGCTAAAGAGCAAAAATTGTCGTTGTAGTTGTAACTTGTATTGTTTTAAGATTACCATCTTTAATTGAATAAAACAGTAAAACACTTAGTAAAGGAATGCTTTCATAATGAAACTATAATTGCGAGGTAATATCAACCCGATAATTTTTCGCAAATACAGCAAAATGTTTGCCCTGTTTTGAACCATTATGCTTATTTGCTGTATTTGTACACGCTATAAAAGTATCTACACGAGGAAAGTCTTCAGTTGTACGTCAATTAAGTACATCAATACTTTTTTAATTGCTGCTTGAATAATAAATTTTTTAAATGCATCAAATCCAGGTAAGTATGTTATTTCAGTCAATTGCCATTTTTACGTATTCTATTTCACCGATTCTAAACTATCAGAGCTGTACAATAGTCCGTCCAAAAAAAGACGATGGAATTATTCGGGCTTGCACTTGTATTAGTCATCACTATCACCGCAATGCATTATTATAGCGAAAACCGCGGCATAGGCACCATCCACATCAAACGTAACGCTAAAATCAGGGATTTTTAGACCACCCACCCACCCCTGTCACGCTGGTGTCACGCTGACCCAAAAAGCAGCTATTGCCCAGAAGTGATTTCACTTGATTGTCAATAATAAGAATTAATCCCTGCAAACTAAAGTTGTATTACCGTCTTCGGACCGACATCTATATACGGGGCACCTATATCCCTTGAAATAAAGCACCAGTATGTCGCAGCATATTTTTAGCTCAACTACTTAAATGAGAAAGTGTATTTACTCATCCTAGCGATAACTTTTTGAACCCATTTGTTTTCAATCCATTAACTTGATATTTTGGACGTTTCTCATCTTTTTGTTATTGATGCCCAAGCAAGTGAAACTTTTGGGCTTAAAGTCTTTTTTTAAGAATCGTAATTGAAGTAATGTCATGCAATAATACAGTATTGGAGGAAAGGGAATGCAACATTTTGGGGAGGGACGAGTGCGTTAAAAGCGTAAACCGAATGGACAAGGTTGGGCTCAAAGTGCATGTGGAACAGAATGTGCTTTGATGTGAAGTAGCACTTGGACTGGGTTAAAAAAGCTCAAGATTCTCAATTAAATGGTGCAATCATCCCGAAATACGCCTCAAACAATAAGGTAGCTCCCAAGCCAGAAATAGATGAGCGGCATCCTCAGATTGGTACCTGGTATGGTGGCCAAGTGGCTTCAAACTCTTTACAGGATCGAATCCCAGAAATGTTTGGACAAACGTCATGGCAGTTTTCCGGTTAAACTATATTGGATTCCGGTTTACTTTAACGATATCTCTAAAGTCAATCTGAACTAGAGTTCTAAATGCTTTAAAAATATCTTCTCTCATGTCTCAAATCATTTTTCAACAATGCTTATACTTTTTCCGTGTCTTGAATACTTCGGATAGAATAAACAATATTTCTGCAGCAAACACTAGTTGCTCTCAATTCTATGACTTTTAAACGTTCTTCGAGATTTTGTGAAATATGATGCGCTCATTATTGCCATTTTCAAACAGGATAAATGCTGGTACATTGCTAGAAAAACTAAATACCCAACTATCAGATACTCTAATCATGAAACAAGGATTTTGATTCTGATTTATTTTGGTTTTTTATGCAGCACACAGCTAAAGGGTTTATTCAAAATTCAGCAGAAACATGCTGTACCAATATGTTCTGTTTGAACAGTTAAATGCACATTGTTTATCTATCTATATCCCCAAAAATGGCGGAGAATACTGGTATGAATTTGGTAAAAACATACTTTGGTCAACCTCGACCCAAATTTTTTTATTGGATACAGAATTTGAGGATTTTTTTGTACGACCTTAAAGGTAAATATTATCAAGAACTACTTCTAACGGTATATCCTATTTTTAACTTGTGATATAAATACAAACCTTAAGCAGGCAGCCATACCTGCAGTGATTTTAGTTGCTTCGTTACACAGCGAGCCATACAGTTGTCTGCAGCAACTGTAGCAATTCTTTAACATTGTAAATGACCATATAACACAATTGACAATTGCTAGCTTCAACATCAATTTGCACTCATAAATAAAAACTAGAAGAGAAATCAACTGTAGCGATAAGTGGACATAAAATACTACAACAATATTATCCCTTGTAGAAATTGCTTTTGTTGGTGAATAAAATGCTGTATCGTTCCTTAAGGCAGATAATGTATCATTCCAAGTTTCTATCCGATGTTGCCAAATTTTCCAAAGCTGCATCAGTCCCGACTGGATCAAAGAAAAACGTCGTGTGGCTAGAGGTTCCGCTAAGTACTTAAAATTTTGAAAGATCATATTTTGGTAAGCTGTGCCATATGAGGATTTGCTGACGGCAATGTTCTCATCGTCAATTCCAATTTTCCGTAACTGTAAGTACAGTTTGTCAACGTTTTCAAATGAATCCACAAAAGCATCTTTTTTACATTTTGATATTTTGTTTACATAGTAATCAAATCGAAACATTACTCGAGATTCAACTATATTTTGAGGAGTCTTGATTATTGTCTCTAATCGTGACAGAACATCTTTGTCACTCAAATTTAGATTCCGGCGTCGAAAATATTCAGCGAAAGTTACTTGGTCTGCATACCATCCAGTGTTTTCTTATATTTTATCGTCTAGAAACAGAAGTTCTCTCCATTCGGCTTGTACCATAGGAAGTGAATACAGTGTTAAATTATGTTGAAAAAGTTCCTCAAAAGTTTCAATTTTCTTTGACGATAAGGGTGCCGTTAATTGGTCAATGTTACTTCCTTGATAGTTAATATTGAGAAACATGCCTGCAAACACCCATGATCCGGTAACCCATCGAACGCATTTTATGGTATCGGTGGACTGACCCAAAAGTATTTTGTAGAAGAAACCGACTGAAATGTTTCTCCAGGAAGCTGGCAAAGTTGGATGTTTACTGTTAGTATTGATAATATTCCATGTTATCGCACTGACGGCTAAAAGTCCTGCGAACATCAGCCATGTGGCCAAATCAAAAGCACTGATGTAACCATCGAGGGATAACGAAGAAGGTTTTTTGATGGGAACGCAAGTGACAAACATTATTGAGTCATAACGTGTGGACAAGGAAAACTCATTAATGGAGTTAACTAAGCTAGCTGATACAAAAGCTGGAATTTTTGTGTATAAAGCGGAGGTACTCCTATCAGTCAACAATGTGAGATTTGGAAACATCATTTGTAAAAAAATAGGCTCGACGTCAAACCCACCAGTTTTCCATTGAGAAAGGTATATATTCGGTGTCACGCTTCTTGTTAAACCCTCTGTATATCCAAGCAAGATGGGACAGCTTAGTCGCAAAGCATTGATTGCATGCAGAGTTGATCTGGTTTTATAATGGTATTTCACAATATTTGTAAATGGCTTAACTTGCTTTAATACGTAACTTAAGCAATTCTCGTTTAGATTCATCCAAGCTTGTTTAAAAGTTGAACAATATTGACGAGCTTCTTGAAGGGGAACAAAGAAGTCACTACAAGCATATATTCTAGTAGAAGAAAGTTTAAAAGATTTACTTTGTTTGTGATATCTAATTTCAAAACTGAGCTGGGTTGGATTCACATACATTACCGGTGGTGTTTCTGAACCTTTAAACATGTCAAAGTAGTGTAATGGTTGTATAGATGCTACTTTTTTAGAACTGAACATCTCCACATGAATGTAAAATACACAACATTTTGTTGTTGATGATTTTTGCCTAATCCGATAGTCAAACATTACCTGCATGTTATTTACAGGAGCAAGTGCCACAATACCATTTCTATTATGACGGTTCCAGTTCTTGCATGACCTCGGCGCTATGTATATCTGAGCAAAGCATCGCAATTTGTGAGGGGGTGGAACGTTAAAAAGAAATCCATCATTATTCGTAATGGACAGCTGCTTACCATCGCAAGTAAAATCTCTATTATCATTAATCTTGTTGCCAGCCAATTTGTTTGTTTTGTAATGATTTCGGGACAAAACAATGGGAAATTCGAGTGGTTTTATGAAATACTGCTTTGTTGTATTTAGCTATATAGTCAGAAAGCATTCTTGTTAGTTGATTTAATTCAGAGTGTAGTGTAAAATATACTATGCAATAAACTGATTTCTTACCGTTTCCACATCATTTAAAACAAACTGAATCCCGCACTTCTTGAAAACAGAGAGGTGGCCTTGAAAGTCGATTTCTGCAGAATCGTCCTGGCTTCTAACTTGGTGTGTTAAAATGGCAAAAATTTGTATGAATATTGCAACCTGAAAACTCATTTTTGTCATTTTGAATACTTTGTTCCTTTTGGCTATATTAAAACTTTATTTTTGCAAGTCGTCAGTTTTGAAAACTCAATGCGTAAGGAGGACTGCTTGGTTAAAACCTGCTTGGAATGAAGTTTGCTCGAATATGGCTGGTGGTAATAAATATTTAATACTTATTTTTCGACACTGAGGTATAATATTATTAAAATTTCGTATTTCTTCCTTCATACCCACATAAATTCCTCGGTATTGTTTCATGGATAATTTTCAGTTTAACATTTTTATAATTTCATGGAATACTCAAATTTCTCCACTGCCTAAAATAGAAATTCACAATGAAAATCCTAAAATAAAACAACTCGCAAATTTTTCAATCTTACAAATTTAGAATTCATTACTGAGTAATTCCACCCGGTTTATGAAGCTCAATTGACATTCAGATTTTATTCTTGCCCAAAGTGTTGATAAATTAAAGACCACATTGAGTAGGCCATAATGACTGGGGTGAAAGTTTTGGGCAAGTTGATACATTTGCTATAGGGGCACCAAGAGAATAGACATCTATACTTAAAAGTTTCTTCTAACTTTATGGTCCGATTGACCTGAAAATTTGTACACATATACTTTAAAGCATTCACCAGCTGAAAAATCAAGGGTTTTTGGAAATTCGAAAAAACGCGCGCCAAAATTCAAAAACTGCAAAATGACTCAAAATTGTTAGAAATTGATTATTTTGTTAAAGTTTGGGATTTTATATGATTTTTTAGACGCTTTTACGAGTTGTTTACGTTTAAAAAAATTTCTCAAAAAAATTTGAGCGATTTTTGTTTTTAAATTTTCGCGCGTGTTTTTTCGAATTTCCAAAAACCCTTGATTTTTCAGCTGGGGAATGCTTTGAAGTATGTGTGTACAAATTTTCGGGTCAATCGGGCTATAAACCTAGGAGAAACTGGCTTCCCTTTAAGTATAGATGTCTATTCTCTTGGTGCCCCGATATCAAATTATCAACTTGCCCCAATCTTTCACCCCAGTTATTATGGCCTACTCAATGTGGTCTTTAATTTAGCAACACCTTGGGCAAGAATAAAATCCGCATGTCAATCGAGTTTCATAAACCGGGTGGAATTACTCTACTACGTGTTAGTTTTAACGTTGCTATTTTGCCTTGACAGGCATTGGTTAAGAAGACAGTTGCCCCATCTGGAAGTAGTTTTGTGGCACCTCACAAACAGTATTATTATTTCGCAAGAGGCATTTTCTGTTTTCGGTGTTGGGAAGTATAAATTGGTTGCTGGATGGATTATTGCCATCCTTAAACTTATTCCCAAAAGATAATTTCGACACGACATGAGGTTTGGTTAAAAAAATTAATTTAACTAAAAACCAAACTGACATAAACGAACATGTTTTATTATTCAAACTCGTTGGTTTCAACTCCAGCCACTCCACTGTTCACCCCACGATTTTAATTATGATAATTATATCTTTAACATGGAATAGCGCCTACAGTTGCATGCTGTTGATCCTTTCTGTCTTATAGGAAATACATGCTATCTGGGGCGACAGGAGAAAAGACGTGTTAAGTTAGTATAAAATTATGAACTTTTAAAACTGAAGTAGTGATGATATGTAATGGGGGCTCTGTGAAAGAGATTTGATGGTCCAAAGGGACGTATATCTAACGGAAGTATAGTCCAATTCTGTATACAAGGAGCATCCCTATGTTTACTCCATTACATTGATGTAATGGAGTAAACATATGGATGCTCCTCGTTGGCTTTGTTCTTACAATGGTTACATATTTAATAGCGTTTTAAAGGAAGTATACAATTGAAATTTGAAATCATAGTTTTTCGGCAGATAATGATATTTACGCCGTCAAGGCCTCAGCTTGTGTTGCCTATAATGAAACCAATATTACGAAGTAAAATAACTCGATAATTTTTCAAAAAACATTTTTCGTGTAATGAATCATCATGCTTATTCACAACATTTTTACAAGCTCTAAAAATTTATAAATCGTTAAAACCCCTTCAGTTACACTTACGCATTAAAAATCGATAAAGTACGCCCAATATTCTTTAGTGTGCATTCACGTGGGGTTAATTGTGTGTAAAGATGCAAAATCGACTTTTTGTTCCTGCTATAAAAACCTTTGGCCTTCCTTTTTGACACTGTGAACAAGGCAACTTGAACAGGAAAACATGTCGGCAATTCTAACATGGTGGTTTTCAATCGCTGCTGGGGCTGCACTCATTGGTGCGGTAGAGAACGTAAGTTATTTATACATGTATTAACAAGGCAGCATTATAAATTGGATGTATTCACCTGGAATTATACGTGTTTTAGTTTGATGAAGACGTTGACTCTGATAACCCCATTACGCCATACAGTGAAACAGGAATATTTTATCCAACTCCAACACCTGCGCCTTACCCTTATGGGACACCTTTGCCTAGACCAGAGCTATACAATGCTTCGAACGAAATGAATACAACTGAGGATTTATGAATTCAAACCTATTGTTGGCTAAAGGACCAAAATGGTCGTTTTACATTTAACTTGTATTATTTTAAGATTACCATCATTATTTGAATTAAACATTTAAAGGAGTTAGTAAAGGAAAGCTTTCATAATGAAACTACAATTGCGAGGAAATATTAACTCGGTAAATACAAATACAGCAAAATGTTTTCCCTGTTATGAACCATTATGCTTATTGTCTGTATTTGTACACGCTCTAAAAGTGTCCACACAAGAAAATTCTTCAGCCGCACGTTAAGAGTCAATTAAGTACAACACTAATTTTTTAATTGCAGTTAGAATAATAAATTTTTTAAACGCATATAGGTAAACGTAATCCAGTATTTAAGTCCAGTCAATTGCCATTTTTACGCATTCTTTCTTACCTATTCGTACCTATCAGAGCTGTGCAATAGTCCTCCCTAAAAAATAAACGATGGAATTAATATTCGCGACGATAGTTTTTGCAGTCGTCACTGCCACTGCACTTTCGTATCTACTCGGAAAAATGGTTCGTACTAATAATATCTTTTCATGTATTACATAAATTAAGCGGATACATGTTATAAATGTGTGATTTTAAAAACTACGGATAGGAGCTTTAGGAAGGCTTTCGTAATTTACAAAAAAGAGAGCCTGATTACAACTGGACTACACCCGCTTACAAACCGCTTTTCAGAGATTAAAGTAATTCAAGCAAAATACGAAAAATCTGTGGAATGACGTCTTCCGATGGTAACAATAGAAGTTATGGATATTCTTCGTCTCCGAAAACGTTTATTCGGAATACGATAAATATAAAGTATGGTCTGTTGGTCCATAATAACTGAGATCATTCAAGAACAATTTATAACTCACTCATAGTTTTATATTAAGCATACAGGCTCATGCGAATACCATTAATTCTTTGTGATTTTTGAAAGTCTTTGCCATTTCAGGAAAGGACCTTTGGCAACCGAAAGATCCGGAATGGTTGGAATTGGTCAAAGCATGACTATGGTTTTATGATACGATAAAATTAAATGAGGATTATTGTTCTGCCATAAATCTCGAAATAAAATCCAATTGTAATTGCTTTTGTCATAAGCAATCCGAGATTTATAGCATATCATTGCTTCACTTACTTGTGAACTCGAACGGTATGATATACCGTATTTTTTTACGCCATCCAAGAAGTAGTTTTTCTGGGTGACGCATAAATTCATATAGGAAATTTACGCTTTGTACTGTGGCATATTTTTAATCATACCGTTTCATTATTAATTGTACAATTACGCATTTTCAAACAAAAACATATTATAAATTGAATTGTTACTATATCTTTATTAAATACAAGCAAATATTTATTGCAATGGTGATAACAAAATAAAATTACGTACAAATATCCTAATGTACATAGAAAGCACCTGCGAAGTTCTTTTCAGTTATTAGGTAAAGCAAGTTGTAGGGACTAATTTGACATTTTCATCAGAATTTCGAAATATTGTTTAAAGATCAAAGCAGTGTAATTGTGGGAAATGTCAAATTAATAGTTTTGGCTAATATTTATCCTGTAATAAATCAACCATTCTTATAAGAGCATTTGTGCAAGTTCTGAGATACGGCAGTCAAAGTAATTATTTAACTGCATCATAAAAATAAATTAGGGCAAACATAATTTTTCGAATTCCTGATTCAACTAATCCATTCGAAATCGCATGCATGTTTTTGAAACTAACGAGCAAGTTTCGTCAAATCAAAAAGGCAACAATACCAATCAAACACTCATGTTTGGTATTTAATTGTTATTGAACTGAAAATCGTGATGGTTCGACACAATTAGAATTCCATGAGTAAAGTTCATTAAAATACACACCTACAGAAAAGTTGCGCATTTAGTTCTTTGTAATACGAAGTTGCATCCAAAAAATGTCAACTCCGCCAAAATTTTGGAACGTCGCTAATAAAACAGAAAACTGATTTACGAGGAAATAAAAATTCGATAATTTTTTGCTAAAACAGCAAAATGTTTTCGCTTCAATGAACCATTGTACTAAGTAGCAGTATTTTTACACGCTCTAACATTTTCTGCGCAAGAAATCGCTTCAGTTACACGTGAGCTTCAAAAGTAAAGTATGACAAACAATATTTTAAAATTACAACTCGAAGTAATCCAATTTCATCATAGTTAGTAAGTCGCATATTCGCAACCCAGTAAGGAATTTACTTTTAGTCAGTCAAAATTTGTGAGTATTACACCCACCTTTTTTTATAATATATTTTCTTTAGGTCCTTTATGGGAGAGAAATGGCACCACCTATTGTCTATGTCTTTTTATTCTTTGGCGGACTTTGGGGAGCCAGTATGTTAAGCCACAATTGGGTTGGTACATATTTATACTTGTCTATCCTATAAATGAAGTGTGCCTGATTCTAAAACCCCAGATATGGTTTAGGATGACATACGAAAGAATATTGGAAAGAGGGAGGCTGATTACAACGGGACTACACCCACTCACACACCATACTTGTCCGAAATTAAAGTAATCCAAGCAAAATACGAAAAATCACGAATGATGGTAAGTGTCGAATTTGATCGGCCCTTCAACGGAATCATCTTTTCCGAAGGTCATTCCACTGAACCTCATTGCCAACATTTGCCTCCTGGCTCTGGACTCTTAAGTGTGGCTTTGGATATTGATGTGAGTGCCTGTGGAATGACGTCTTCCGACGGTAACAATAGAAGTTATGGAAATTCTTCCTCTCCTGAAACGTTTATTGAGAGTACGATAAACATTCAGTATGACTCGTTGGTCCATAATAAATGGGATCAGGCAAGAAAAAATTATTACTAACTTAAGCGTTTTATGTTAAGCATACAGACTCATGCAACTAACATAATTCTTGGCGTGACTTTTTTTAAGTCTGTGACATTTCAAGTCAACGTGCTGCCCTTTGTAACTGCTAACTACGCCAGAGACAACGTGGTGCGGTGGATGCAGATTGAGGTAACTATAAATAAACGTCTATTTTAATGGTTGCTTCTATTTTGAGAAGAATATTTGACAAAGATAATAAAATATTAGTTCGGGAAAGGACCTTTGGCATTCGAAAGATCCGGAATGGTTGGAATTGGTCAGAGCATGACCATGGTTCTATGAAACGGACTGGCTAAATGAGGATTATTGTGCTGCCATAAATCTCGAAATAAAATATACGTATTGTTAAAATTTAATTGTAATTGCTTTAGTCATAAACAATCTGTCAATTATAGCATATCAAAGCTTCACTTGCTTCTAATCTCGAACGGTATGTTGTACCGTGTTTTGACGTCATCAAAGAAATAATCCTTTCTGGTCGACGCGTAAATTCATAATGGAAATTTACGCTTTGCACTGTGGCATATTATTAATCATACCATTAATTATATCATGGTGTGCACGTAAGTTTGTTGAGCTTTAAAATGGCAAGACAATCTAATTTTTTATCCCGTATAAACAATCTGGATTTCAGTTTCCCATTCCGATTAAGAAACCCCGTTTACGCACAAAGCATGTTGGAAACACGGTTGACTTTCTTTTCTACGCTGCTGGGGTTTCAGACAATGTTACACACAAACACACATATTTAAAATTGAATTGTTTTCAAACCTTTGTAGATTAAAATAAATACTTATTGCAATGGGGATAGCAAAATACAATTACACATTAATTAAAATGTACATAGAAAGCACCAAAGAAGTTCTTTTCAGTTATTAGGTAAATCAAGTTGCAGTTGCAGGGATTAATATGACAACTTCATCAGAATTTCGGAATATTGTTTACGGAGCGGAACCCTATTATAGTAGAAAATATCAATTTAATAGTTTGGCTTATGTTTATCCTGTAGTAAAACGATTATTCTTATAAGAAGCATTTTTGCACGTAATTATTTAATTGTACAATAAATGTAAATTAGGTCAAGCAATATTTTTTGAATTGCAGATTCAAATAATCAATTTAACAATGCATATTTGTAAAGTCACTATGAAGCTAGGGAAGTGTACATATTTGTAATCCATCGCTCATACGTATTCAAAAAATTGGTGTAGATTCGTCTTTTTTGAGAGATGGCAAAATTAATCAGGCTGCTCGTTTTCATCGGGTTTACTACCACTGCAGGGGCAGTTTCAAGAAAGCTTCGGGTATAATAATCACATATATTTTAACATTGCAAACATAGTTTCTGGATATACATCTACATACATATCTGATTTTTTACAGACAAGCCCGGACACGGGTCTGGACAGTGCTCTCAATATTCTAAAGAGGAATGCTGCTTACAACGGAACTAAGCCAGATTATGACTTGCCACAAATTAAAAAAATCCAAGCTCGATACGAAAAATCACGAATGATGGTTAGTGCCGAGTTTGATCTCCCTTTTAATGGGATCATCTTTTCCCAGGGACATTCAACGGATTCCCATTGCATACATTTGGCTCCCGGCTCCGGACTCGTAAGTGCGGCTTTGGATATCAACGTGGATACTTGTGGAATGACGTCTTCTGATAATAGCAACAGAGGCTATGTTTCTGCTCGTTCAGGAACGTTTATTGAGAATACGATAATCATTCAATATGATCCATTGGTCCAGAAAAATTGGGATCAGGTATGAAAAATATATGGCTGATAAATATGTCAACGTTACATTTGAAGCATATTAACTAATGAAATTAACTTCAATTCTTGGTACCTTTATAAAAAAAGTCCGTAACATTTAAAGTCGACATGCTTCCCTTCGTCCCTGCCAACTATTACGAAGACAGTGTAGTGCGATGCTGGATGCAGATTGAAGTAACCATATAAATACACGTATATCATGATGTCTAGTTAGGTTTGGAAATTTGACTATGTTTGTAAATTTTAGGTCGGAAAAGGGCCTTTGGCATCACAAATGTCCGGAATGGTCGGAAGTGGACAGAGTATGACTATTGTTCTGTGATATAGATTAGTTATCATTTATATTGATTATATACAATCATGTCACTGCTCTGTGTGCTTCCACAAATCTCGAAATAAATCCTGCCTTGAATAAAATATATTTGTAATTTCATTTGTCATAAACAATTGGTCATTTATAACATTCGCATGCCTTCAATTTTCTTTTACTCACTTGCTTCTTGGGCTTGAGACAAGGTTTTAGATTTGCAAGTGTGTTTAAACGAAAGAAGTGGTTTTAAATGGATTAATTGTTTCCTTACGGAATACCTAGTAGAAATGAGTGTTGACTGTTTTCTTTTCAAGTCAGGGATAATTAAATATTAGAAAGGAAAATGCTTAGACGTCACGAATTTTATTTCGTTGCTTACGATTAAATACTTTTGAAATTTTACCGTTCTTTAAAGTAATGATGATGACCTGGTAGTTTTGGAAACCTGGATGTAATTATTAACTATACCATTACGCATTGTTACTATTACCTTAAATTTTTAAATGTAGAACCAATGAAATAATCTTATTCAGCATTATGAGATTAATAACGCATTCAAATCTTCATGCACAAAGAATTTTATTGTGGAAATAATAACGATATATGAAACGATTCGAAATAAAATTTATCCCGTGTCTTCATTCACGTGGAGTTATTTGTTTATAACAAAGGCATACAAATATATTTTTCTGCCATTTAAACATTCTGCTTTTGTGTCTGATATTGTGAACAAGAAATATTGAGCAGGAAATCATGTCGATGTTTCTGATGTGCGTCCTTTTCATCGCTGCGGGAGCTTCCATAATTGTTTCAGCAGGGAATGTACTCGTAAGTTAAATATTTACAAGGTGAAACTTATAGTGAAATGTATTCAACTGAAATTATACTCATTTTAGGCACATGAAAATTTCGGGTTTGAGGATCATCACTACAATATGCAGCGTAGGGATGCGGTTTACAATGAAACGGAAGTATCTCCTCCAACACCAACACCTGCTCCTTACCCGTATGGGACCTTACTTTTGCCGAAACCGGAGTTATCATATAACACATCTGTCGCAACGAATACGTCCCTCCCAGAAATGACTGAAGATGCTGGAATTCAAAACCTTCTCAAATTGATTGTTGGCTAAAAAGGGAAGGGAACAAGGAATACAAATTACCTATCATTTTATCTTCCTGACTTAGATTAAGCAGCAGAAATCTAAACTATAAATACCGTTTTGTGAACAAGCAAAATTTTTACGATACAATAAATCATTGTGCCTAATCACAATTTGAATTGCTCTAATTATTTGTGCAATGACAGCGTTTAGTTGCAAAGTAAAATTATTCGTCAATTTAGATGTTTTTAATGAATGAGGAAAAATACAGTTTAATATAAATGTGAATAATTATCATATTTTAGAATCAGTATAAAATCAGTAAGTCTGTCTGAATAGTGACAAACTTTGTGTACAGTCCCGTTTAGAAATTTGTAAAGTAAAAATTTCACAAAATATGGGCAGCTTCATCAAAGTTTTCGTTCTAATTGGGCTGACTTGTTCTGCTTTGGTATCTTCCAGAGAAATATGGGTATAAACACATCTTTTTTTTATGAAATTATGCAGCTACAGCTATTAAACCTTCTGATATTTTAGGAGAACCCGGGTATGGTACTGGAACACGCTCATGAAATTCTCAAGAGACAGGTTGATTACAACGGAACTACACCTGAAAATCGTACCTACGTTGCTACACCTGAAAATTCGACTTACATTGTCCCTTCTGAAAATTCGACTTATGTTGCTCCACCTGACAATTCCACTTACGTTACCCCACCGGAAAATTCAACTTACTTTGTACCACCTGAAAATTCGACTTATGTTGCTCCACCTGACAATTCCACTTACGTAGCCCCACCGGAAAATCCAACCTACGTTGCACCATCTGAAAATTCGACTTATGTTGCCCCATCTGAAAATTCAACGTATTACAACGTTTCTGGTATAAACTGAAAAAACTAACACTACTTCATATAAAATTAGGTTATCAATATCAATACAATGAATTCAATTGTTTACAGCTTACACAGTTCCAGTACCAGTTCTTACCATACCAAACGGTGATATGACAGCCACAAACCTGAACCAAGAAACAAACGAAGACCAAATGCTAGAAGCAGTTTTGGAACAAGCTGAACTTTTGGCTATACTGGAAGAAACATTCAACAATGGACAACAACAATTTGTGGATACGCTCTCTACAGGCATAAAGGATTTTGGAAGCCGCCCACAGATGGGTAAATTAATGAGCCTATTCACTTTTGGTTAAAAAACCCACAGCAAAAAATATGAATAATAACACACATACAACATACATTCTGTTGCTTGTAATTATTTTTAGAATATTTTGAATTCAATAAACATTGCAGCTAATAATGAAAATATAAAATGAATAAAATGAAATTTCAAATCCTATTAACACATGTTTTAATGTCATACTTGAGGTTTAATACTTACATATTGAAAATTCAATTTCAATAATTTTTTTCTTTAATTTCATTCACGCTCAAAATAATCTGCGTCGGTGGCATATAAAAATATAAATTGACAGGAGCTCTCTGATAACGGTAACGCTTTGTACGCCAAATAAAAAAGGAATATCAAATATGAACACTAAAAAATGCTGCTAGGAGAGCACATTTTCAGGTTGACGGATTTTAACTGCATCCGAGTTGTATAAATTTAGCAAAAAATTTATATGTAAAATCCTTTTTATAACATTGAAGTGAAGAAGTTATTCTCTAATTGTTTCAGTGCAGCCAATCGATAATTGTTACTTTTGCTGGCAATGTACTACTAGAAGCTCCGCATACGAAAGCTGTTGATGTTTATGTGTTCCACTGTCTAGTTTTTTAATTGGAAATAATTTATTGAATTACTGAGTCCGTTTATTCAAGCAAATAGAAGCTACTACAGTGAGGAATTTTTCAATTTATTACAATATTTTCCCGATATCACGATTTGACATTTTCCAATTTTAACGAACTTTACTTAATGGGGCTCCTTCACACAACCACGAGAATACCTGTCGCAGCTCTCCCCACAAACACATCTATACCCGGTGCCGGTTTCCTCATTGGGGTCGCAAACGCGAATATTGCAGTTATCCGGATCAGCATTTTCCGTGTCACACGTACACATGTCTGTAGGAACCACCTGCCCATTTAGGGATGGGTCACATCGGGCCTTGCTTGGGTTGGAGGGGGCGATGCAATCTGAAGCGTTGAAAGTTGGTGTGCAATAACAAGTGTAGTTTACCACCTCCGGCATGTCATCCACTGTGCAGTTCTTTAGGGTGCAACCTGTCGGATGAAAGTTTTTGTTGCAGAGACAATCCCCTTGTTTAGCAACGTCGCATTGAGCAGTACAATCCTTCAATGGGTAGGAAGCGGGTGGTTGTCCACCTGCGCAGCCGGAATAAGCCGGGCAGTTGCAAACACATCCGCGATCTGATGAGCCAGCCGTATAGGCTGCAACCTGACGTTGAAAATGGAAAGTGAGAAAAATTTTGGTACATAAGTTCTGAGGATAATTACTGCAGATTTTTTTAGATTTACGTACCCCAGTCGTTGGTTCAGAAGTGGGCCATCCGCCCAAGTAGTAGAACAGGAAGACAGCAGCTGTTGCAGATAAAATGTGCAACTTTGTCATCTCCAAAATATTTCATGTAAACTGGAAGGTGAGTTGTTGAAAGTAGAATTTGTATTGGATGTATTTGTAATTTTTCCTTGAGATTATATACCGTTAGTAGGTAGCTCATTTAGCAAACTTTAATGTTCGTAAAAACTTCTTCTTCTTCTAAAACTTCAGCAAAATTTTATTACTTCGTACAGCGAACAAAACGATCACTGTTGATGACATCAGGCTTTATACTCATCTTGCTCTGAACAGCAATCGTTTGATAAAAGGAGCGTGGCTTTTTGCCTACTCAATCGCGATAAGCAGGTCAATTGCATCATTCATACAGAAGTCGTCCACCCGTTACAGAAACAGAAAAGGAACACTTCAGTTATATATTATACTACGTGCATTTCTTGAATGTTTGCTATTCAACTGTAATGGGAAAAAGGAATAGTAGTTTTATTTGACAGCAATTTTAAAACCTCCTCAGCTTTTTTCCATTCTAATAACTGTGCCATATAACGCTTCGTAAAATTGGTATGTACTTAATAAATAAATAAGATAGATTAATTTCATTTCGTGTTTAAATTGCAGGTTTTTAACCAACTTTTCCGGAATCAAAGCACTTTGCAAACGAAATAATAATATTTGGTCAGCTTGCAGTTTTTTAAAATTCGTTGTAAGCAGGAAGTTACTGCAGTTAATTTTACAAAATAGCTGAAATGTCAACTAATTGTTAAACACGTTATTTAGCAAAGTAAAATCTATTCAGAAAATTAAAATATGCGGATAGAATCACCAAAAGTATTATAATTAACCATACCACTTTTCAAAGGTTCTTGTTAGTTTATCACCTCAAAAATACATATAATCAGCTCAAGTAGAATATGGTTACAGTAAACTTTACTGAGTAAAGTAAAAGTTTCAGTCGTAAACATATGCACATATGCATGGCCGTAGAAACAGAACTGACAGACAGGACAATATCTCCCAGATTTTTAAGCCCCATAAGCAATACATTAGGCAACGTGAAAATCGAAAATTTATCAGATTTTATCCATTATGTCCCCCACCTAAAATTCATTTGCGACGGTTCTGCACAAATGCATTAATCAGTCATTTAGGTTATCAATCAATGTTCGCTCAATTGGAAATAAGTTAAATGAACACGTGCAATGTTGAAAACAAAAAGTTCCGATTTATTTGTTCCTTCTTTCAACAAATGAGATTAGTAAAACGTGAATCCTCCATGCACGCCTCACAATCAGCCAGCTATTTTTGCACTTTATTGTGCACAAAGGGTTTTTATTAAGTAATAGTAAATAATATTTTACGCAGTTTAATAAGCATTAAATATTCTTTCACTTTTTCAGATATTATGCACAATTGCAATAGCTTTGTAGCTTATTTTTTTCTATCGAAAGCTGACAAAGCACGGGTTTTATTACTTACGATCCGTAAAAGAATTTCTAAGTGAAAATAACAGGTTTATATTACATACAAATGTCCAACATAAGTTGAAGCTGCTCAGACACGGAAGAAACAGTTTCAAATGCAAAAAAAACTGGAAATGGAGGGTACTTGTTTGTCCCATAAAGTTTATTTTAACGTAAACTTAACAACATATTATTTAAGTTTGTTCCTTTATTTCATTGTTAATATTAAAGATCCTCCATAATCCTGTCACTATTACTTTGGTGGTTCCTTAACACAATCTCGGGAATATCTGTCACAGCTTTCCCCACAAACGCATCTATAGCCTGGTCCAGTTTCCTCATTAGGTTCACACAAGCGAATGGTACAGTTATCGGGGTCAGCAGCTTCTGTGTTGCAAGTGCAGTTTGCACTGACAAGCAAATCATCTTCATCAGGAGTGCACATAGGGTTGCTTGGATTGGAGGGGGCGACGCAGTCAAATGGACTGGCAGTTGGTGTGCAGTAGCAAGTATAATTGGCCTGAAAAGGATCATCTTCTGCCTTGCAAGGTTGTACGGTGCAGCCTGTTGGGTGGAATTCTTTGTTACAAAGGCAGTCACCCTGTTTTGCAACGTCACATTGAGCAGTACAATCCTTCAAAGGGTAGGAAGCTGTTGGTTGTCCTCCTCCGCAACCGGAATAAGCAGGGCAGTTGCAAGCACATCCGGGATCCGATGAACCAGCCGTGTAGGCAGCGACCTGTCGTTGAAATTGAAAAAAAAAAATGATAAAACATTGCATTTGTCAAGCGCTTTTAAAAAATTAAACCAATTTACTGCAGAGTTACTTACGCCAACAATAGATTCAGAAGTCGGCCATCCCCCGAAGTAGTAGAACAGGAGTACTGCAGCTATTGCAAATATAACGTGCAACTTCGCCATCGCCAAAAATATTCCTTTTAAACGGGAAGTTGAATTGTTGAAATAATTGATTGTATTGGATGTATTTATTATTCATTGCCGAGTTTATATACCCTACGGAGTACGGCGAACGATAATATTCCTCTTTAAAAATGATGTAAAATTTATTAGTCTAATAAATTGCAATTATTGCATAGTTATATTTTATTCTCAGTGTTTCGCTTTTGCACGCGTTCGCAGATTGATAACTATAAAACCGTAACTTGTTGACTAAAAAATTTTAAGAAATTAGGTCGAAGCATTAGTGGAAAAGTAATAGCTCTAAATAAAAATAAAACTTTAATTTAACTATTCTTGCCACCACTTTGCGCATTACTATTATACCATGCACAGAAAGTGGAAAGAAAATATAAACAGATCCGATTTAGTTGGTATTTATGACAAAACAATAAAAAGTATGAACGTGTTCTCTACCGGACCGATTTATGCTGCGGAAATTTTCGTCATTTTTATTTATTTATTCACGTAAATACGCTTGTTATTTAAGCAGGGCAATCTGACACAAGTAAGAATTATGACCTCATATAAATGAATTTCGTACCCAATATTACTGTTTCTTTTTTACCTCTGTTCAGCTTGTGAATTTCTTGTGACTCAATTTCATTACCTAATTTGCTGTGTTGGTAATGTTGATTCATATAGAAGTTTTTATCCTGCACACTACGGTAGCAGCTCTTGCAATTTTTAGGATTTGCCAGGAACGAAGTTTATGCATTTTGCTGTATTGTGTGGTCCTTGAAAACTGCAAAGCTACAAAAAATGCTCATGCTCCAGTTGCTCTATGGTGTTTTATATTGGTATCATTTTGCTTTTTCGTTACATGCATCGTTATGGGTTATGGTTGGCTCTATAAACGCCATTAATATTTAATTGCTTTTTAAAACCCTTGTAAGTATGTAGGTGCTTGTTCCTTGTCATAATTATTTATTGACTCTCACCAATAAATCCCAAATATTTTTCAAGGTACTTTCCTCGTGCATTTTATGACACGTATTAAAACTTGAGAACCCCAACAAACAACTATCGGTAACCCACATGCATAACTATATGTTCAACAAATAAAGCCCAAAGACTCAAAACAACATGTCAATCATCACTCAATCACGGCTCCAACAAACATCTCTATCTCACATCAAATCAACCAAAATGATTTCCCTTGCATGTAAAAAAAATTAACTACAAACAATTCAACCATTCACATATCTCTCGAAAATTGTTTAAGTCAATAAGTATATATACATATGTCCTTGCAGTGATGTGTATATAAAAGAAGATGATGCTATCCCATAGCAGTAACAATTTTGGACTGTTACGAAATGCTTCGTCAAGATGTTTCTAGACGACGTGTATAATTTGAGAATTTCCTCTTGCTAACAGTCAAAGTTTTGATAAGACGGTTGCAACCACCACTGCGTTTGGATGAATGTGACCTGATTTTCATACATTTTGCTCAAGATGTCAAAGTTATTTTGTTTGTAAATCGTTGGTCGACATTAGAAAGACTGTTCTTCACCAGAATGTCCATGCGATTTTCTATGTCGAGTCGTGTCACCAGTTACCCGTACGCAGTGTTGCAATGGAGTTGCAAGGTAAAAGTAGACAAATTTTCTAGATATAGTAGTTCAGGAAACATCTTGTCGACGACTTTCGTAACAGAATTTTGGGAAAAAATCAAGTTCTTCAATGCACTAGCATATTCTTCTTATATTTAACTTCTTTGTGTCCTTGCAATGATTGCAGTCATGTGAAAATTGGAAGCTGATCAATCAATCATGCTTCAACTAGTTTTGACATTTATGGCATCATCTGCAACCACAACGATTTATTTTTAGTTGAAGTTGATGCGCGTGAGCATTCTGAAAAAAGGACGTGTGGATAAAACATCATGCCATCCAAAATGTTTATTTGCATGTAAAAATACACACACACACACAATTCAATCATCTCATTCAATGCCACTAAAAGAGACTCCTGAAACCTGATAAATGAGCGCGAATATAACATTATCACAATGTTATAATTTCACAACATGCATTTTCAATTATGCAAAATTAATTGGAACTATTATTGATCAAATCAATCATCCTTGTGATTGTTTATGACAAGCTCAGCAGGTGTAACCGCAACGATTTATTTTGACGGTTGACGTATTTGCATACGCAAATGAGGACGGATGGATTGAAAATCAATATTCAATTAATGTCAAACTCAAACTTCCAGGCTGTAAAGTTGTTTTAATCTTGTCAACCACTCGTGATGGATGAAATAAAACTCGTGCTCAATGAAACATTGGGAAAGTGAAGATAAGAACACAAAATTAAAAGGATATAAACCCAACCCAGCAGTTGGAAGGGAGAAGGGGAAAAGTATAGAACGTTGAAACCCGCTTATATTTCTAGCCAAAATGGGCAAACTATCCATTTTAGCCTTCGTCGCTCTCTGCGCCATTGGCCTCGCCAGGGCAGATTGGGAGCTCGTTTGGGAAGACCAATTTGATGGGGACGACCTTTTCAGAAACTACAAATTCGATCAGGGCTGCAACGGTTGGGGCAACGATGAGCTCGAGTGCTACACCGTCAACAGACCTGAAAACGTGAAGCAGGAGAACGGAATCCTGACCATCACAGCTCGTAGAGAGTGGTGGGGTGAGTTGAGAAATTCTATTTTCTATAGCTTTCTCAATAGTTTTTAAAGCTAACTTAATTTTTCTTTTAAATTAAAAAGATGATGGTCAGACGACCCTTCCATTCACCTCCACGAGGATGGTAACCTATTCCAGCTTCACCTACGGTAAATTTGAAATCCGCGCCCGTTTGCCAAAAGGCAAGCATCTCTGGCCCGCTTTCTGGATGATGCCCCAAGACTCCGAATACGGACCTTGGCCGCGAAGTGGAGAGCTGGACATCATGGAATATCGTGGCCAACGCCCAACCAACGTCCTTGGCACCATTCACTTCGGAGAATCAAAGGAAAACAAGGGACAAGCTGGCTCACCTGAAGTCACCTTCCCCGTCGACTTTTCCCAAGACTTCCACGTCCACGCTGTTGACTGGAGCCCCACAAAAATCATGTGGATGGTCGATGGTCAAACTTATCATGAGGAAACTCTTGAGAGGAACTTTTGGCCAAGTGTTTACACCCGCAATGGACAACCTTATGATAAGGCATTCCATATGATTATCAATTTAGCCGTGGGTGGCATGTTCTTCAATGGGGAGCCTTTTGACCCAATTGAAGCCGATGGCTGGGAAAAACCAACGTATGAAATTGATTGGATTAGGAAATGGGAGTGGCGCTAAATACAAAAACCTTAAACCATATGTTACTATGTTACCATAATTTTGATGAAGAATAAAAATATATTTTTGTCAATTGTGAACAACCCGTTTTTTTTCATTTCCAGAAAATATTTTCATTGTGTACTTTTTTCATAAACAATCATAATAATTTATTGTTCAATTTTATAACATGGGAGATGTCCCAATCCGCGCAAGATTCATGAGCGTAAAATGTCTCTGCAATGTGGTTCGAGGACTGGTGTCTCTTATCATTTATCTGGCAAGTGGTTATCAATTTTGATAAGTATTTCATCAGCTTTTTTAATCAAAAAGTGAATAATAATTTGCTTTGTTGACAGTTTGTAGAGCTCCTCTTTTTCTGCGTGATTCTGGGCGCCAGCCACGGGATTACGGGGTGGATCCAGGGCATTTTCTTCGCCGTCACGTGGAACACAGCTGGGTCCCTGTTGCAGACCTACTTCCTCGTCTACTCGGTGGGGATTATGGCCACCCAGGTGACAAAATATCATCATGATCTGGTTCCATCCCGAGCTTTCTGGCTGAGGCGGAGGTGTCCCTTGTTCTTTGGAGTTTTGAGGATGCTTATCATCATCTCCACCCTCCTTGGAGGCACCTGGTTCCTGTTCCAGAGCTACGATTGGAAGTACAATGAAGGAGGGGGTCGCAGCGAGGAGGAGAAAATGAGGAGGATCGTTAGACTCAAGAGGAAGGGCCTGAGCGACGAGCCGATGCTGAATTGTGACAGTTTCTTCTCCCTCGCCGTGTTGCTGCTGGCGTATGTCTACGCTCGGGTGACGGAGTCTTATCGGGAGGTGAACAGGGAAGAGGTGGAGCTTAAATATTGGAGAATGAGACCGAGAAGAGTTGTCAAGTGGCCGCCGATCCATTTTTATCTGTTCTACTTTGGAGCGCTGGTGGTAAGCTGGGTTTTTATTGAATAAAAACGGGGTTTTTGGAGGGGATTTAACTATTTTTTATTCTGATTAGATGCTGGAGGTTGTGGTGACCTTGGCTTGTGCTTCCGTCCTGGTTTTAAACTGTATGGTCCTCCAATCCCTCTTCCAAAAGGAGGTGGTCACCTTCATTGTTTCTTGCTTGAGTGGAGCTGTGCTTGGATACGTCGTGGCGATTTTGGAGGAGAGGTGGTCACCTTTTGATGAGTTTTATGGGAAATTCGAGCCGTTTTTCGAAACTGTAAGCTCAAATAATCAATAAAATCAAAACAAGAACAGAAAAAGTAAGATTTATTTGGATTTTTAGATACATTGGGACGCTCGTCAAAACATCATCGTCTTCTCCATTCTCCCCAGCCTTTCCCGGTGGTATTACACCCTCCAATTTGAGGGGACATCCGGGCCCTTTTTCAACTTCTCCGTTTATGCGGGCTCCGTCGCTACAACCCTCCTCGTATTCATGAAATGCCAGACTTTCTTCTCATTCATGATTCCAGAGGAGGAGGAAGATGATCCCCATCCTTTTCAGCTGAGGATCCACCCGGAGGTGGAAGAGCAAGGTGGGAATCAACGTGGAATTAGAAGAAGGAGAGTTGGAAGGAATTGGAAACTTGGGGAGAGTCTCTTGAGCGGCTTACCACTTCTCCTCCGCTCCATTCTCTCGCCCCACTTCACCTCCTCAGGGCAGCCAAGAGGGGACTTCATTTCTGTGTCAACAGGAACCTGCACCACCTTGATGAATAGGATGACTAGCACCACCCCTCCGGAGGAACTTGTGACGCTGCCACCTGCTCCCGTTTTCACCGTAGGTGGCAAAAAATATGCTAGGTTATCCTAAACTACTGTCATTTCATTTATTTTCTAGTTGAGCTACAAAACTCGAAATTAATTTAATCCTTTTTTATTCCCAAACAGAATCAAGAACATTTAGAAGCCCTTTGTCCATCTTCCACCTTGATTCCACCTCAGCCTTCTGAAACTAGTCAAAACCAGCCCAATGATTCTTCACCACCTCCAGTCCCACCCACGGATATCAACTGCAACATGCTTCTCTTCTCAACAAGTCCAGAATTACCCCCAATCCTTCCAAAAGCGCCTCACTCCTCTGAAGCTCTACCTTTTCCTGATAAAGAAAACAACAATCCTAATGCGTTGGAGGGAAAGGAGTCCAGCAACACTCATGCCAATTTCGTTCAGACCTCAACCCCACCTCCATCCCCTCCAAAAGAAGAGGAAACCATCCTCATCGTTCCCACCCATGAAAAACAAGAGAAAAGCAAAGAATCAAGAGCAATCACACTGAGAAAATGTCAAGCCGCAGTCTCCATTTCCGCAACGTCATCATCATTATCGGATCATAATAATCCTCTTGAATAGGTTGTACCTAACTAAAATAATATGAAAATAAAAGGAATCTCAATTTTTAACTAAACTAAGTAATCCTGTTGCTTTTCTTGTGTTGGAGCATTGTAAAAAAGAATACTTTCAGCTGCATTCATGTTCACACAAAGCGGGACTAGAGTAGGAAAGAGTTTTCATTCATTTTAAATAAATAACCCTCTTGGCATTTCGCTTAAAAATCGAAGAGCGATTTCGACGCGAGGAAAGCGATTTTACAGAGACTCGTATATTGTATCGAAAACGCTGCGAAAGTAGAAGCGTTTTCGTTATTGATTAGAAATGCTAGTCTCGCTACGAACAAAGTTGATTTTCTCGCTTTGAAATCGACGCGTACTCGATACTTACAAAACTTGGCCGTTGATTGTAGCGCTGTTCTCGCTTAGTAATAGATATGAAAACGATACAACATATTTTGTTGCTATTGTTCTATTCAAAATTATAAGGCATCTGTGCACTGTGGCTTAGTCACATTTTATTCGCGATGGGCATATGTATAATCAACACGTGCTGTTTTCTCCCTTTCACGGAGATCCCGATTGCGATACATTGACAATAAAGTTTTAAAAGTGCTCAAATCCCGAGATTTAACTAACTTCGCAATTAAAGAACGTAAAAAAGTGTGTCCAGTCTCTATTTCGGCTGATTCCGAAGATTTTTATTCAGATTTTATCGATTTTTCTTCTGATTCTGAAAGTAGCATCTGCTTATCTGACGAATCCGAGCATTTGTTTGAATTTGAAGCAGAAAACCAAAGTGCAACATAAACTACAAAATAGTATTTAATGAAGTTGAGTGTGATACGAACAAAGAATTTGATTTAGTGGAATCCCTTCGCGATTGGCGCACTCATGGCATCATGTAATCTCAAAGGAAAGGGGAAAACTGGGAAGCAGCACAAATATCCGGAGATTTTGGTAATTCTTTTTGGTAACCACGATGTGTTATATTATGAGTGTCTATTCTCGTAAGAATAGTACTGATATTAATTGTACTGCTACATTTATTTAGATGGACTACTACTGAATCCCCGGACGAAGGCAAATTCTACCGTAACGGCAATGAATGAGGCGATGTCTAAATCCTTAAAGCGTGCCGACGATCGAGTTCGACAAAGAAAGTACGTTTGTTGCATCTAATATTTAAATACCTAACAAACTGTGATGTTGACATTGACAGTTCTTCATTTTATATTGTAGTAAACCTAAGGCGAACGACCAAAATGCTGATCCGCGGCTTGGTGGACATGTGTAATCAAAATTCTGTTGCTATTTTCCATTATCATTAGTTTAACGTCTCGTTTTCGAATATAATTATTGCTCTATTGTACTTTGTAATAAATGTTCTATTTTTTTTAATTGAATGTAAACCTGTATCTTATTAGCATTACAATGCATTAATCGCTTCATAATCGGCTTGATATCAGTATGATATAGGGGCGAACGTAGATTTATTCATAAACCAAGTCGAAGCGACGTCTTAGCGATTCTGCTTCGTGTAATCGCAAAAGTATCGCAAGTACATCGCTTCGAGCTAGTGCGCGTTTAGCCCACTTCTCGCTTAAAGGTAGTTGCGATTTCATGTAGGTCGCTTCGAATTCTTAATCGATTAAGTAAACCGAGTTCGCGTCGATTACAGCGATTTATGCCAATCGGGAAGTCAATTTCTCAGAAAAGGTATGTGTCAGAAAGTAGTGTGTGTAAAGTAACGTTTCTGTTTATGGCATTATTTGGTTGATATATGTATATGTGTATTTTGTTAAGCATTGAGTTTATTTTTAGGAACATTGTTTAAATTATTGTTAGCGTACTTGAAACGAGGAGAATTGTGTTTTGATAGCATAAGTGTGCATTGGATCTTGATTGTTGGTCGATTGAATTTGTTGAAGAATCAAATTTGTTGAAAGATGAACTGAATTAATTGTTGTTTGATTAATAAATTGTTGATTTCTAATTGTACATGAAAAGCCCTTGTAGTTTGTGTTCCTAGTTATTGAATAGTACTTCGTTTAGTACTCATAATTAGCTAAAGCCGACTTGACAAGGAAATAGCGTCACATTAAGTTTTAACAACCGAATATTGATAGGGCATTTAACTAGCGCATCCACATCCCGATAACCAGTCCGAGGAATCCTCTGAAGACCCATTATACTTTCCTTCAGTATGAAAGATCCATTGTTATAAAAGGTTTTGAAAGCAAAGACTTTTTCTTACATGTGAAGCTGGGAGGGCTTTTGTAAGCTTAAAATATAAGAATATGATTTCTGAGAGAAAAATGGATGAGATTTGAAGCAAAATGTGGGTTTCATTCATTCTATTACTTATTTTTAGGGTTGCTGCTTTACCTTTTTGCAGCTTTCACAAAGAAAGATGCAATTTAAATATATGTAAAAACGTATACTCAATCTAACGCCTTACATATTTCCTCTCAGACAAGGAGAGGGACAAAGAGCAATGTTAACTCTTTCTACCCCTTTGCTTTTTTAAGAAATAGTAATCCCTACAGCATTTGAAGACGGCGAGTTTTTGGTAAAGGGTCAAGACGTATTGCTACTCAAGTAGTATTTTGGTAATGAAAGACAAATGCTTTTTTAGGTATTTGAGAGCTGCATGCTTAAAGAATACAATAAATCCTTTTTTGAATACAACCAACGAAGTACTTTAACTGTGCTGCACAATCCTAACATAAGATTTATAAGTAAACAGCTTAGTTGAAAAAACTTTTCAGCTTTTAGACTTTTTTACAGGGCTCAAAAATTGTTATAAAAGCTTACGTTCTCGCCATCCATCTATTCATTCATCCTACAACCCTTCCAAGTAGTCAGAATCTTCCAACTGAACAGAACAACAACGTATTCCTGATTTGCCAACATGGGATCTCTACTCAAGTACCTTTTGGTTGCTTCATTGTGTCAATTCACATTGGGACAATTACCTGGTTCTTACGTAAGTATTTTTTGGTTTCCACTAATTAACCGATTGAAGGCTATATTTAAGTAAAACACTAATCTATTAAATATCTTCGTTTTACAGAATTGCGGGGCCAACACTGATGCGGGCGCCTTATTGTGTTATCATAGTTTTCTTTTGTTTCCCTTACTTTTTTACTACTTTACTTCCAATTTTACTTTTTTTGTAAAAACCTCTACATGCGGTGCTGTAGCGGCCAATGTTATTGCTGTCCTCAAAACGTCTGTGATTCTACGTGCTACCCAGCACCATATATTCCTTACTGTACACTGGGACGGTCCGCGAATGAAACCTCATCCAATTCATCGATTGTGGAACAACTTCCGGCTCAATTAGGCATGAAGGAGTAGTTAGGGTAATATGATTGTATTTTGATGGTTTCTGTTAGATAATGAATAAGATTTTTTAGCTGTACGTCGAGTAATATTTGTTTTTTAATCGTAAAAAGCTGAGCAATTAGACTTTGTATATTTTATTTGGTAACTCGTACTAGTATAGCGATTATAATTGAAATAAAAGGTACTGAATATTCTTCTTTTTTAAATATACTTTTGCATTGTTTCCACCAATTTTCGTTTCCCTGTAATGTAATCAGGTAAAACCTAAACATCATCGTACAAAAACTGCAAGATTTCATATGTAGTTACATCTGACATGTCATAATTCAAAAAGAAGGAGAGTTGGAAGGAATTGGAAATTTGGGGAGAGTCTCTTGAGCGGCTTACCACTTCTCCTCCGCTCCATTCTCTCGCCTCATTTCACCTCCTCAGGACAGCTGCGAGGGGACTTCATTTCTGTATCAACGGGAACCTGCACCACCTTGATGAATAGGATGACTAGCACCACCCCTCCGGAAGAACTTGTGACGCTGCCACCTCCTCCCGTTTTCACCGTAGGTGGCAAAAAATATGCTAGGTTATCCTTAAAAATGTCATAATTCATTTATTTCCCTGTTTAGCTACAAAACTCGAAATGAATTTAATTGATTTTTATTCCCAAACAGAATCAAGAACATTTAGAAGCCCCTTGTCCATCTTCCACCTTAATTCCACCTCAGTCTTCTGAAACTAATCAAGACCAACCCAACCTCAATGATTCTTCACCACCTCCAATCCCACCCACTGATATCAACTGCAACATGCTCCTCTTCTCAACAAGTCCCGAATTACCCCCAATCCTTCCAAAAGCACCTTACTCCTCCGAAGCTCTACCTTTTCCTGATAAAGAAAACAATAATCCGAATGCGTTGAAGGGAAAGGAGTCCAACACTCACCATCATTTCGTTCAGACATCAACCCCACCTCCATCCCCTCCAAAAGAGGAGGAAGGAAGCTTGTTGAGCAGAACCATCCTCATCGTTCCCACCCATGAAAAACAAATCAAAGAATCAAGAGCAATCACACTGAGAAAATGTCAAGCCACAGTCTACATTTCTGCAACGTCATCATCATCATCAGAGCATAATAATCCTCTTGAATAGGTTGTAGCTAACTAAAATAATATGAAAATAAAAGGAATCTCAATTTTTAACTAAAGTAAATAATCCTGTTCATTTTCTTGTGTTGGAGCATTGTAAAAAAGAATACTTTCAGCTGCATTCATGTTCACACAAAGCTGGACTAGAGTAGGAATGCTGTCTTCATTCATTCAAAATAAATAAGCCTATTTCTCAGAAATTGTTATAATAAAAGACAATATCCAATTGCATTCATATATCATACATCCATTGTCAGAAAAGGGTTTGAAAGCAATGACTTTTTCTTCATACATGTGGAGCACAAAGGCCTTTTGTAATATTAAAAAATATAAGAGACCCATATTATTTCGGAGCAAAAAATGGTGCAGACTTGAAACAAAATGTGGGTTTTAATGAAACCGTTTCATTGATTCTATTACCTATTTTTAGGCTTGCTGGTTTATGTACCTACTTTGCAACTTAGAAGGTATTTAATTTTTGTAAAAACATGTACACAGTATTTCTCCTCGCACAAGACAAAGGTTGAAACCACCCCTTGGCTTTTTTAAGAAATTATAATCCCTACGTTCGTTTTAAGTATGCTTCAAATGAATTTTTAAACCTTTACAGGACTTCTCAGGCTATTGAATACAAGCAGAATTGGAATGTTCTTTGGGTACTTGTGTCATTTTACGGTTTAAAGCATCATTTTTTATTCATCAAGATTGTGACAACTCCATTCAAAGTGTCAGAAAGGGATTAGTGGATTAGTTCACACCAAAAACTGGGTAAAACTCGTTTTATTAAGATATTTCGGAACATTTGATTTCATTTCTTAGAAAACCCATAAGATGCGATGCAAGAACTACTAGAATCTTTTCTGTAAGTAAAAAATAAAATTCATGAGTATAAAAGGTAGTTAAATTTTAACTCATTCATTCACGCTCCATTCTTTGGTTCAAACAGAGTTTTACCGACAAAACCATAGGTACATATTAAAGTCACTCTGTATCGCGTCGTCTGTCGTCGTCGTCGTCTGTCTGTCTGTCTGTGGGCACGATAACCTTCGAACCTTTTGACTTTTTTAAATTCTGATTTCACCAGTCGACAGCTTAGGTCAAGGCGGAGGCTGAGTTCGAAGATGGGTTGTATGGGGTCACGGGAACAAGGTCAACTGATAAGCTAAACCAATATGATAAGCGTGACATATAGCTTGGGCTATATCATTCGAGAGATACTGCAGTGCTGATTACAAATATGCATTTGAAATTTAAATCAGAACTTTTAAACAGACCAAAGGTTTCGAAAAGCACGATTAAGTGTTTCAAATGACTAACATGGCTTGTGATATATCATTCGAAAGCTACTGCAGTGCTGAATTTAATTATGCCGTCGGGTAGTCGAACAAGGTCAAAGGTCAGGCACAAATGACCAACATGGCTTGTGATGTATCAATCGAAAGCTAGTTTATAAAAGATTTCATTTATGATACACAATTCACAAGTTACGGGTATAAAATCCCTTTATGTGAAAATGGTAAGTATAAAATATTATTACATGAACCTTTTTAGGTGTTTATTGTGTTCTTCCAGTTTTATGAATTGTGGAGGCTCTTTTTTAGATTAAAATAGGTAAATACACCGGCCAATGCTAATACCTATGCACTTAAATGAAATGTACCTTCACCAACTTTTGTCTTTAAATATCTTATACTTTCAGTACTCCACTTACGATTAGAGCTGCGGTAAGAAAATTTATGAGTATAAAAGGTGGTTATGTTTTACAAACTTCATTCACATTCCATTCTCTGGCTCAACCACACTCGTCTGCGGAAACAGTCTTAATATCTATTGTGAAGCATTGGAAAAGTAACCACGTTTACCTAGAAAGCCCCTGCCTTCTAAAACTGCTCGAGGTCTCTCAAATCTACGCTACCATCCAAGTTTATTATGGGTTTCCTGATTCTACTTCTGATTGTGACGCTGTACTCCAACCCAGCATTTAGTACTTCCAAAGACACCAATTACCATGTAAGCAGGCATGCCGTTTTAGCTAAATTTTATGAATTCAAGTTATATATAGTGACAATAATTTTCATTTCACGTTGTTTTTCTAGGAATGTTCGAAAGGTGATGGGGGACCTTATGACGTCTGCATTGTTACATTTGGATATTTAATTCCGTGTGCCGTGTACACTGATCTTCCTGGTTATAGTCCATCCTGTCCAGCTTCAGGGACGGGCTTGTACTGCAAGAAAGGCGAATGCAAATGTTGTACGAGCACCACTGATACTGGATGCACTAAACCACAATTGTTTGACATTCCGTTCTTGTATAATATGTTTTGCAAAAAATCAAGTAAGAGCAACACAACCGCCGCCGTAGTAAGAGGACTCAATAATAATCCACAACTGAACTATACTAACTTTCAGTAATTTCAGTTACTGCAAAACTAATCAATTGTTTGTGTATTTAATTATAAATTGCAATTGTCACATTTATTCTGTTTGATTGTTAAATATTTTTCAAAATAATGACCATAATTTGTCGATTTGGAGATGACAAGTAAATTTACATACTATACAATTTTGCGGTAACATTTATAAATAAAAATATCCTGGAAAATCACTATGTATCGTTTCGCCTGCCCAGATTTTACTTTTTTCAACGGTTTCATTCCAAGGTCCATCATACAATATAAACCGCTAATCACAAATGACTATTGCATTAGTTTAACTTCATCTGTTGTCGCCATACAAAGAAAGTCGGAGATTTTTAATTTCAATCGTAAATTACAGCAAGGTGACATGTTATGCATCAAATGCTTGTGTAAAGTAAAGCAACTCGCCGCTCATACAGACAACTAAAGATTCTATGATATCCATTGGCAAACAGGCAAAATCTCCAAGCCAACGTGTGGATGTCATACAGGGTAGGCAAAAAATATAAAGCAAAGATTGGCTCCATTTTTACATGGAAAAATGATTAAATACATGAATATTCTGGGATATATCGAAAAATTATTTTACATACTGTTTCGAAGATTATAGGCCCACCATAACGGTAAAAAATTATACCTAACAGTTGATACGTTATATTTTACGAATTTTTCAGTTGTATGAACCAGTTACATACTACATCCATTATTTTCTTAATGTAAGTTATTCTGTTCATGAAATATAATGAAATTCAACATTTGAAAATAGGATACGTCAAGTAGGAAATTTAACATGTAATTATTACTTGTTTAATTTCGCCCTAATTCAATTCATTCTTTCCTCTGACTGAAGAAGGCCCTTCAGTTTTTCCAGGCTGAAAACAGCATTTTCTGTTATTTAGGTGAAAAATTAAACATTCTGTTTGTCTCTAACTGTTGAGCCACCTAATTATTAAGCAATATATGAACCTTCTGAACATTTTGCTGATTTTTGGTGTTTGCACCTCTACCATTTCTGCATTTGGTTACGTAAGTTTAGAACTGTTTTATAGAAAATTATCACTTATGCTACTTCCCAGTGTTTGTACTTTGCCAACAAGATTTTCTTATTATTTTTTCAGGACTGCAGTAAAGGTAACAATGGACCGTATGACTACTGCATTACACTGTTTTGTGCCGCATATGGATTCCTCCCGGAGTGCAAAACAAAGGATCTAATTTGTTGTTGTGACAAACAATGCTATTGTTGTGCAACCGTGTGTCCTGCAGTGGGTGCAAACTGCAAACCTTCTTGCTATGAGCCGTTTCCTGCGGACACCTTGTGTGACCTCCCAAAGAATGGAACGACCCAGATTCGTCCCTCAATTTAAGATCGCCAATTAGTTCAAATTTGCGGGGAGCAATAAATCAATAATGTTAATTTTTATTTAAAGAGAATATCAAATTAATTTTTTTAAATAAATCATTTGAAATGTTGCTATTCAATCCCGTTCATGTGTGTATTGCATTAAAATCCATTATTATCATTTGTTACGAGCTACACGATCAATTTACATCCCCTAAGCATTGAACTAAATCATTTATCATGCAAAGGTACTCTCATGTTCCTAAGTAAGATTGCAAGTATATGCATAAAAATTCTAAGCAGGCCAGCAGCAAAGTCAAGTTTTAGGTACTAACATAGGTACTTTTAAAAGCAAAACAAGGACTGTCAACTGTTTTCATATACCTATTCTGCATCAGAATGAAGACTTATATTTCAAGTAAACGTTTTTAGACATGGACCATTTTATGGGGAAACGCTTGTTTTAGTATTTGTTTTGTGAGCATAAAGCTTGGAACTCCATTGCAGTAGCAATAAAATTTTCTGTCTTCCAGCTTAATTTCCAAACATTTGTTTAACAATTCAATCAATCGACGACAACTCGACAACAGCCAGAATTGCAATGTTGTTAGACATCTACTTCCACATCCTTCCAATAATTTTGGCTCTCGTTTTACAATCCACTTGCGATCAAGTAAGTTTCTTTGTTTTAAACAAGTTTTCTAGCTTATCCCCAACAACAAAAATTATTCATTCATCTTTTGACTTTCTAATTTCAGATGTTTCTTTGCGATACACTTTCATGTGGTGCTAAATGTACTTCAGTTGGCGATGGGAAGTCATATTCCGCTGATGAATTGCAATGCCCCGTTGGTAAATCTTTGAGCTGCTGTCTACCCTATTGTTACTGCTGCGTTGGTGGTACTTGTCCGTATTCCACTTGTGCCGTTGGGGAGCCACGACTTCAGTCAAATGACTGTGAATATCCGACAATCCGCGGGCGAAGTGATGAAGGTCAAGATGAAAACTTATCGTCTAATATGAATATTGAGCAAGTGGATAATGAAGAAACAAATTCAGCTTGGAGCTGGCCGGAAAATTTCTTTTAAAATCAAATAATTATCTTGTTTTAAAAAATGTATTGCAATAAATTTATTACACCAACCATGGGATCCTACTGTAGTTATTCAGCTTGGCAATTTATTTAATTAATTATTTATATAAAAAATGTTCATCTAAAGTAGAGCTGCATAAACAGGATCACCAGCATTAATAACTGCACCTTCCCCAGCCGGAAGGTATAATCCGAGTCGCAATCCCATGATTCCTTTATCCTTCAAAACTTCCTCTAGCTGTTTATCAACAACTTGATCCACGATATTCATTCTGAAATAAGACACAACCAGTTAAAATAAACCAGTTCTCATATTACCCCAAGCATTTCCCCCAATCATACTACAATTACTTTCTCAGAGTTTTCAGTGGCTCTCCATCTTTTGACATAACCCCTGTATCCTGATCAACAGTTGTAATTGGACATCTTTTGCATGGAACACAAGCCTTCAGAACTGCATTCCCATTTCCTATTTTCACAAATGACCAGTTCACCTCTGCAAACGGTTCGTTGACCTGACTTATCAGGATATTAGGACGGAAGTTTTTGTATGAAACTTCCTTGTCCAAACGCTTGTTGAGCTCTTCCACCGACGCTTCAGATAGGAGCATGTATGCAGTTTCATTGGAAAAAGCACCCTCGAGAAACATACACAAAAATAATTGCAAAATTTCAAAAATAAAGGTTACTATGAAAGTAATGAATCGTTAGTTACCATGTCGGATTGCTGAAATTGGGGACACTTTAACATATAAGGCTCTAGTCGTCTCTGTGAATGATTCACGTGATGAAAATAAAGTCGCAAAGTTGTGTCACCCAAATAATCTTGAAGCCACTGAGCAACTTCATCACCACAATCCAACGCTTTAATATCAGGATCTAGCCTGTTTCTACACACGCGCTCATTAGTTCCATCCGGTTTTGGAATACTGAAGGTAAGGGACGGCATGTCAGGAGCGGAGAGTGTCACTTTGTTGTCGTCCTCAATTGCTGGCTTGATTAGGGACATCTTTGGAAATTTAACCATTGTTACTTGCTTCCGAGACTCGTCAACCAGCATGAATATGCGATCCAAAATGTTTGTTTCAGTTGCTAAAAGTGTTAACAAAATTTATTAAATAAAATGGGTCGTAATATAAAAATTTTTCATTAAAATTCACTCACATTTTAATCCCATTTGGGTTAACACAGATTTCTCGAGGCTGACCGCGGAACATGATTTGAGTGGGTAGATGAGCAGTTTGCCCACAGTTCCCACTTTTACCCACTTCTCAGGTTTTGGATGGATTTTGAGCAACTGCGTCTTTTTCCAAAACCAAGCACTCCCTAACAAGGCTGCCAACGAGGAAATACACAGCGCAGAAATGGCTGTCGAGGATTGCACAGGGTTTATATTATTTCCTGAATACATTTCACATAAAAATAGCACAAGGTTTTCAACAAAGAGTCTAGATATCTGGGTAGTCAACAACTGAATGCGAAATATTATGAAGCAAAGGGAAAAGAATTTTGCATGAAATAATTCTCGTAAATAATACTTACACATACATACAAGATTTGGTGGAGTACGTGCAGCGAGTTCATCAGAGTTTATCCAAACAAGTTTATCGTTTTTTTTCAAGGATGAACTCACGAGATGTTTATGTGCATGTTGATGAGATAAGGAGATGAATATTCATGAAAGGGACAAACAAAAATAACTTGGGATTCTACTTGCAATCAAGTTGAACTCGAGATCCGGTCTTGCGTGATAATCATAATATAACATCAGCGTCGTTGTATTTTAAGTAAACTGGATGACGTTGGATGCAAAATAAATCAATTTAATTTTTGTACATGACTTCACGCTTTTTAGTAAAGAAGAACAGTGTACGGAATTGTTTTTTCATTCTAATTTTGTAATATTGTTATGTTGTGCTGCAATTAGTAGATTTTTTATGCCTGTTGCGATGAATATTTATGACTGTCTGTTCAAAAGACACTCCTCCACATTGACAAACAGGTCGCAAAATAGGTCTAGAATTGCAGTTGGTAACTTGTTACAAGTAATTTGGAAACTGCAAGATTCTGGAATAGAAGTGGATGAGTGGTTCTGGAATTGCGGAACATAATATGTACAATTGCCTAATTCTGCATGTGTATTTGGCTTGGTTGATTGTTTCAAATTGTAAATATAGAAAAAACGTTAAAGGGATGTACAAAGGTTATTTTCTGGATGAATATGTGGGCACAGATGATAAATTTTAGGTAATAGCTTGACTTAAAATCTAGGTCCTGATTGCGTCTCAAAACGCCCCAAAGTTTGTTTAGTTGTTTTCAGTTCTTAGTTTAGTTTCCGGCTGCAAATGGATTGCTTTTCCAGTATTACTAATACAGTAAAAATAAAGTAAATTAATATATGAGTATACTGCACTATGATAAAATCCAGTTATACATTCGAAGTATGGTATTTACTTATATATTAGGTCCTCGTAAACGTTGCTGATATCCAGAGATGGGTACCTAGGTAGTTTCAAACTACCTCGGTAGAAAGATACCGGTAGAAGGTACTACCGGTACCGCTACCTTCTACCTGAACCAAAATTCAAAACTACCTGGTACCGGTATCTTTCTACCTTATAAAACTACCTGTCCCATCTCTGCTGATATCGTAGTTATTGGTGATGATAAAGTTAATATGAAACTCAAAGAATATGTTATTAGTCTCACTCGCTCGAACGATTTGCCCTGTTTTGCATATTTTTTTCCACGAGGCATAGAAAATGAGCCACCCTATTTCTATACCAAACTGAAAGCTCTTCAACTGTACAGAATTTGGGTAATGGATTTATATGAGATGATGATTAGCATTGCTTGTTTATGCATGTCAAAGTCAAGTGATTTCGGCAAAAAGGGTAAAATATTTCGGCCTGGTTTATGGTTCATTGATTATTTACTTCTTATGTTTAAAGAAGTAGCTCTCTTCAGATTTTGCGATTGACAGATATAACAGACATGTCGGTCAAAACCTTGACACTCGAGCCAAAAAAATAATTTAGAGACAGTAGCGAGCGGAAAATCATATTTTTGTGATTAGATCACATCATTCCTGACTTGCGTCACCATACGGCAATGTTCGAGTCTCGTAAGCTGAAATTTTACGAGAAAAACGTTTCCTCCCTTTAGCCGACAAGAACCACCACCAAATGTTTCGTTTGGAGAAACAATTTGATAGGGCTTCTCGTAAAGGATTTTGTAACCTTTGTCCACGAATTCCTTTATCGTGTTGATCGGTCCTTTGGGTGATGGAGTGAAAGTGATAATGCTGGTTAATTCGTTGGAATAGAGTTGCGTCATGAGAAATGCCATTGAATAAATTATGACGAAATGGCGAGGATTGACTGGTGCTCCAAAAATACTAGAGAGAAATCCCAGATATTTCTCAGTTACTTTTCCAGCATGTCTGTGATGCCTGTAGCAGCAAAGTACTGCAAAAAAGAGTACGGTCGACGTTGCCATCCATGTTGGTGAGCTGAAGGGCTCGTACCAAAATGAAAAATTGGCAAGCGTTTCTTTATTCTCCTTCTTTCAGGGGCAATAAAGAACTGTTCTTGAGTCGAATTTGTTAAAATGCAAGCTAGCAGTAGTATATGAAACGTTCGAAATTCCAACCTTAACTACTAAAATTTCGGGACCTCGGTCAACAAAGGCATACTTGAGCTTTCTGCGGTTTTCCACCGTGTCTCGAAGTAAGGAAAGTGAAATGTTGTGGCTTTCGGACAAAGGATTAAGGGACATTATCTGACTTGTGCATCTGTAATTCATCCGATTGGATTGGTTTAGGCAACCGTTTGTTGGCAGCTTCTGGTAGAATTCTACCAATTGAGAAGGCATTGGGGCCAGTCCAGTGAGTTCTTTACTATTCGCATTCGAAAATAGAGCTCGATGAAGTTCGTACATATCTCTTTGGCTCCAGAGTTGAGCAAATTCAGTTGCACGAATCGGAGCGGAGGAACAATATCCACGGGAAATTATTGTGACCGAATTGTTGCTCGGAGTGCACTCGAAATTCTGTGGTAGCGTGAGAATAACCTTCAATGATGGAAAGATTGGATATTATGTGTGCCAATTAGCGAGTATGGCATTACGGCGTTTCATTTCTTTCTGGAATAATTGATTTTTAGTACACCTAACATGACCCAAACAAAAATAAATAATGTTCGTGAAGGGACAACAGTTGTGAGAAATGGCCAAACAGACTCTTCCAAACTACCCAATTCCCACCCGTCCTGAATTGGACTAAAGATGATGTTAAATGTGTCGGAATATCTGTAATGTTCTCTCGTCAGTCCATTTCCATTTTGGATGTTTATGAAGGTCGGCAGCAGTGACGCATCTGGCACAAAGCTGCCATTAGCGATTTTGCTGGAATTGAAAAAGTAGACTACGTAGTTCTCCCAGTTTGCATTCAAGTGAGGAAAAAGGCTTGATAAGCACGAAGAACAAACAACTTGTGAAGTTGCAGCAAATAAAATCGTACGGAACAATACCCAATTCATTTTACAGATATTAAAAAGTCTTCTGTATTAAGCGTAAAGTAAAAATGCAGCTAATAAGAAATTGCGTTTATAAACCCAACAACTGAAAACTCTCAGGATCGACTACTCTGTATGAGCAACGAAAAGTTCAAGAAAAAATGTTAGAATGCTTTTCTATTCGTATAAGATCACAAATGTTCCTCTATGCTCAATTAAATATTTGAGATCAAAACTTTTAGCTTCGGGAAAGTTGGAGAAAATTACTCGTAACAAGGCGCAACTTATGTTGTATGAGTAAACCGTGTTCGAATTCTGCCACTTATTCTGCTGCAAATTTTCGCGTTTTGATTTGGTACTGGAACCAGATCGCAGTTTATTTAGTTCCTTATAATTGGGTTTGTGTCAAGTCTGGAAATGTTTAGGGGTATGAAGTTATTAGTTTATAATATTACTATAATATTAGCTTCTGAAGCAAAGAAATCGTAGTGTCAACTATTATGGATGACAAACAAGAAACGTCCTCAAGAAAAAATTGGAATCCAGTTTTCCTCGATCGTCTTAGCTTAGCAAAAAAGACACGTCTGCTAAGACATCCGGTCAGTCAGACAGAATCCAGCAAAGCACGAACAAACGATGGTGACGATAGTAAATATTAATATATACCGCTAATGAGTGACGCGTGGCTTTCGTGTTCGTGAAGAGAGCTGTAACAGATTAGGGAAAATTTTAAATTGCGAAAATGATTTGCTTTATTTCCTCTATGGAATAGATCGAGTGTATGTTGGACTGTATTGGAAAAACTATGGATTATGGAGAAACTACTTTACAAATGGATTTCTAAAACCCATTTGAGCATCTAATTTGGTCAGATTGGATTTTGATTCCAGACAAGACATGTCGGCTATTTTTCAGACATCCGGCAAGTCTTGACATATTACTAGAGTTTTTCATCCTATGTACGATTTGATCTTTTCGACTAAATGCTTTGCGCTTATCCTTCTTGTATCGAAAGTATATCTGGACTGAAAATTCAGTTTTGATGTTTCCACTACGATAAGAAAACATAGTATTAGTACACCATGCTTTTGCACAGACCGCTCACGTGATTATAACAGAAGTTAACAGGATACGTTTTAATAGAAAAGCTTGATAATCCTGTTGTGTTCGGGTGTCTGGTTTTAGATTAGAAAATGTTTGCTGAGCGTGATAATTTAAAATATCAAGTTAGGCATTGTGTTGATTAGTTTTTAAAATTGGTTTTCAAACGCAATCATCGAAAAAGCTGTTCGTTTGAATATTTATCGATAATTGTGTAAGATAATCATCAACTGACGCTTTAAACAGAAATGATTTAAAATATTTCCGTTCTAGTTCCCATCAAATTGCTGAAGGTTTTGAGAAAATGGAGTAAAACATGTATTCCCTTGTAAATCACACTAAGTTTAAGGAAGATTTGACATTGACAGGCCGTAAAAGAATTGTTTGGTTATGATCATGATTCCTGAACGGCATGCATTTAACGCAGGGCTGTACAATATAAATAAGCATCATTTCAAAATTAGAAATGATCTTCATGATACTGCGGTTCCTTTTATAGAATTGATAGCCTCATATATAAATGAATACGTAACATTTTGTTAAAATTCTGTAAGCTTGTTCTTAAGGCACTATTTATGTTGAAATAAAAAATGAACACTATGTAAATTTATAATAGGATTTGAATCATTGTATGTTCAAATATCAAACACGGAAGGAAAACATGCTGCGTGAATAAACCATGTTGGCGAAGAAAGCTCTGGGTTGGAAAATGTTGGCTAAACAAGATAAATTCAATTCTCAGAAAAGCGATCTGTAAATGAGTTTTTAATTGTTTTTAAAAAGCAATCAAGAGCCAACATGCTTGGTTTAGTTGCATGGCTATAATTGTGTTCAGGTAATCATGTGGAGTGTTCATCAGAAATGATTAAAGTTTCCTCTAATTCCTAACGGAGTTTCCAAAGTTTTCGAAAACTGAAGCAAACTATGCATGTTCTTTCTAGAAATCACTACACTTTTGGAAAAATTAGACACACCGCAAAAGTAATAAAAACATCTTAATTTAGCAGCAGCTCCTATGATTTGGGTGTAAAGTCTGGAATTAGCAGCTTTTTATACTAAACACCCGACGCACTTTGATGAGAAAACGTTGGAAATTCTACGTATATTTTGATGCGAGCGTTCTCTACAATGGAGTTGTTGACATATCTAATTGTAACCCACTTTAAAATGAGCACACACTCCATTGATTCCATCGTTTCATGCGTCAGATTATCAGTAACAACTAGCATGCCCTGTTATCCTATGATAGCGATAGAAAATTCATTCCAAAAAGATATCATGGAATTTAGAGCTTCATTTACAACATAACAATTTATTTACTTTATTCAATATGCCACCTTCAATTAGTGGTCTTTTAATTTTACCTGATTTTTGCTACATATAGTTGTTTTTAATTCATAAATCATTAGTTTGATAAATAGCTAACAAGTTGTCAATTCACAGACACAAGCCACATATGACCTTTCAAAGTACAGACAGTCTGTACTTATTCCAAAATCAATTCAAGCAAAGAAAAGAAAAATTGATACTTAATTAATAAACTTATTTTTCACCATAAACTCTATCATCAGCATCATCACCACACTATCTCTGGTAGCTCAACTCACCGAGTAGAGAGCTCAGACTTCCTTTGGTCTCCGAATAATACAGACATCCCCATCAGGCTTTCCCCCAGAGCTGACATAAACCAGTTTGAGACTAGGAAAAGTATTCCAAATCCGTCGCCCTTCCAAAAGTTGTTGCATAATGGCATCCTGTTTCTTCACGCCCAGAGCAGAGATTCGCTGAAGCTTGGGAAACTCACTGTTACTCATAAAAAACTGGCTGGGCTTATCTACTTTGAGCTCCTTGAGATTTCTGAAGGCGGAGTCTGATGTGGTCGCGATAGAAAGCCTTGCTTTCGTCGGGGAGCGATAAAAATATTGAATCCCTCGCCCAAGTGCCGGAAGCGGGTCTCCTGTGTCAAATGTTCAACTCCAAAAGTTGGTCTGCATATGACGCAATCAGCCAAACGTATAAAATATGTCTTTTTCTGTCAAACATTCCAGGTTCATATTTAGGAAACAGTTTAAATCCACCCGAAGTAGAACCCCCGTCATAGCTCCTGCCACACTCGATACGCAACGTTGTCAAATTTGGGAGGGCTGGCGCCGTCGGGAAGACAATGGGCGGCTTCTTAACGATTTTATCATCCAAATAGACAGTCACGAGGCTCAGAACTTTCAAGCAGGGCATTGAGGAGAGGAAAGTAACCAGAGAATTCATCCCCGGAACCATCACAACTTGAAGTGTTAAGCTGGTGAGGTAGCCCCCATATTTTGACTTAAAGTCAGATAACTCCATCCTCTGGACGTCGGCAACAGACTCTGGAAAATAGTGAGGAGATGGTCCGCCGCCCTTTCCATAAAGAAGGAGGGAGCTGGAAGGAAACGGATTTCGGTCTCCAGGTAGCATTGTAGCTGAGTGGCGAATAAAGAAGTGATCCTCTATTTTGCGTGGATTGCGATGATGGATCCTCATTACCGGAAAGGCTTCAGAGTTACCAGAGATGATTTTCTTTTCGAGAAGAGAGCCAATGATGTCCTTCCACTGGGAATTTACTAGACGGTAGCCCAAAATGGTTTTCCTTGGTTCGTTACGCGTCAGGTGGTCCAAAATAATGGTCTTCACCTGGAAAAAACAGCTTTTCATTGATATTTTGCTTGATATTCGGTTAATATCAACAATATCGACATTTGGATGTTTATTTTAAACCATAATATTATTGACTTGCTTCAGGGGATAAATCTTCCATCGTCTTTTTAGGTTCATCCTCTTCCTTCTTATCAATCGTCAGTTTCTTTCCAGGGGAAAGTAACACTGGAGAAGCCGGAGCCTTGTGTTTTGACCTCTTGAGCATATTTGATGTTCCACCCAACAACCAAGTTAACTTTTCAGCCTGAATTGAAAAACAAACACAAATTAACACAATCACATGTGAACGTCAATCAAACAACTTAATTATTATTGATACCACTGAAACCCGGAAAATAATATAATAAAATTACTCAATTGTTTCAACTCACCAACAAAGACGTTCCACACTTCTTTTAAAAATGCACCTAACTCCTCACAACTGACAAATAACAAACTGGCAATTAATTGCGGTCAGGAAGCTAACTGGTAATAATTTGCATTCTTCAAGAAAAGTAAGAGATTGACGAACACGGGTTTCTCTTTTTCTCTGGATTTGTTTACCTCTGAACGGAAAAGCAAGAGCAATGCATCGGGCATGAATAAATGATAATGTTTTTAGGCTCTGGTTTTCTGAGGCTGCTCGAGATTTGAGATTTACTTCCAAAAGCCCACGCTCTATGGCTTGGTGCGGCTACGTAATAGAAAGTAGTTGTGTGTGCGTGCATGAAATCTGAACAAAGAAGAAAAGCATGCATAATATGCATTTCTGCATGCTCAGAGTTTTTCACGTATCAAACCTGAAATCAACCTGCGCTGGGTTTGCTAAATTTACAATCTGCTAAAAGTTAAACGCTTGTATTCATATAAGACATACGAGTTTGAGGTTACCTTTATAGAATGCAAGAATGACATTTTGGTAACCTCACACAAACTATATGTACTTTTTTCTACGAAGTTACGTCTTTTCTGGCCCAGTCTTAGGTTTCTTTCGGAAGACTGGTTGTAACTTCGTGATTCGTTTTGTTCAAAACTCAGACGTGCCCTTAAGGAATTGCTCCAGTGCTGAATCGATTTTCCATATCGTATTGCAATCTGCCAAGCTATGCTACGATACTACTTTGATCATAAGTAATACTTTTATATGCCTTCTTGATATCCTCCCATGGATTATACACAATCCATAGTCGGAAATCTAACAGGCATTCAATAATATAAGTAGTTTTTATTATGTTTGAATTATAGTTTATAAATGTTCGTAAGAAGAATACAGCACTTACACTGAAATTCATTGACGGACTCTCGATAGAAATGTGGTTGTGAAGTCAAACGAATATTGAAGACGCGTTGTCTAAATCAAGTTTATTAATTAATCTCCTTTTGGAAAATACACTGTCAATATATATGTCATGAACAATAAAGCGTGTAGCGGGGCAATACCTAATTAACTTTTTCCATCAGAATAACGGTTCATTAAATAGAACGCGAAGCTCATCAATTAATCATTAATCTTTTTGCTAATTGTGTAAAAATGTACTTGAGTTTGACTTTGGCTTGTCTACAGTTTGTCTCAGTGGACAATTTGTGTGCCTATAAAATTTATGCAGGGAGTGTACGAGTTAGGAGCCTAACTATGATTGATTAATATGAACTTGGCTTTTTTCATTCTATTTCAGTTTCAGAATCCAATACTGATTGTAGTTAAGTATCTTTGTTTGGATGAGTCGAGCAAAAGGTAAACTTTTATATAACCATTTTTACTGCTCAAAATTTTTGTAGGTATAAGATAAGTTTCAATGGTGTGGTAGGTATATAATTATTAACTAGTATCAGCAGTGCGGAAAACAATGCAATGACTGGATTTAGAATTGCGTGATTTTAACGTCTAGTGCAGCAATGCCTCCATATGTTCTTCAAAAACTTTTGATACGTTTTTAAACGACTAAACTCAATTACAAATACTCCAATTGAAATTCCCATCATTACAGTCCAATATATGAGCACTGCTCTGATTTTAGTTATCTCAACCACCTCTGGTTTTCCTCTCATGTTATCGTAGAGCATCTTCCAAGTAAGCTTTGTATGCCAATCTGTCCACTCTTTCCATTTGTAGGAAAGGCCTGATGCAACTATTTTCTGGATCGACTCTTTTAGCCAGTGTTGGTTTTCGGTTTTAGTTAACCAGCTATACAACCTCTTTCCGAATTTTTGAGGAACCTTGAAACAATAAAAGCGATCACTGGTTTTCCTCATCAATTTCTGGAGGTAAAGTGTCAAATATACTGACTCTGATGTGTCACAAAACATTCCAAGACTTGATTTAGTCACCATTTTTACATATTCATCAAATGTGACGGAGTAGTCAGACAGGTAGAAAGCCTCCTCAGTAGATACACCCAATGCATTGAATTCGTTTGCAAATGCTTTGTTTGGAGAAGCTGAATAGCGGGGTTTTTCGTAAATGATCTTGTATCCATTGTCAACAAATTCCTTAATCGTGACGAACGGTCCTCTGGCTGCTGGGGTGACAGTGACAATGCTAGTTAATCCATTTGAATAGAGTTGCGTCATGAGAAATGCCATTGAATAAATTGGGATTAAATGGTGAGGATAGACTGATGATCCAAAAACACTGGAGATAAATCCCAAAAAATTCTCAATTACTTTTCCAGCTTGCCTGTGAACCCTGTATTCGCAAAATAATGCAAAACAAAGTACGCTCAACGTTGCCATCCATGTTTCTGAGCTGAAGGGTTCGAACCACAGAGAAAAGTTAGCAAGCGTTTTTTCATTATCCTTTTTTCTGGAACAATAAATGAGTGTTTTTGAGTCGAAATGGTTAAAATGCCAACGACCAGTTGTATATAAATCTTCAGTCCAAAGTGCAGCCTTTGCCACTATTATTTCGGGACCCTGACTCTTGCCTTCATAGCCAAAGTATTTGCGGTTCCCTACATTGTTGTAAAGTACAGAAAGTGAAATATTGTGACTTTCCGACAACAGGTAAAGTGACATGATCTGATTTGTGCACCTATAATTAATCCGATTTTTTGTGTTTAGGCAAACGTTTTTTGGCAGCTTTTGGATGAATTCAAAAAAATCATAAATCAAATACGCCAGTGCAGTGAGTGTTTTTTGGTTGGCATCCCAAAATAGTTTTCGATGAAGTTCGAACAAATTTGTTTGAATACATAGTTGGGCAAAGTCAGTTGCACTAATCGGAGCGGAGGAACAGTATCCCGAACAAATTATTGTGACAGAAGTTTTGGTAGGACTGCACTCGAAATTCTGTGGTAACGTGAGGATAACCTTCAGCGCTGGAAAGATTGGAAGGATTGTGTGCCAATTTGCGAGTATGGAATTCCGGCGCTTAATTTCTTCTTCAAATATCTCAAGTTTTCCAAGCTTAGCATGTCCCCAAACAAAAATAAATAATGTTCGTGAGGGAACAACAGTTTCGCTTAATGCAGTCACCGGCCGGCGCAAACTATCCCAATCCCACTCGACTGGACTAATGATGATGTTAAATGTGTCGGAATATCTGTAATATTCTCTCCTCAGCCCATTTCCATTTTGGATGTTTAGGAATCTCGGCTGCAGTGACGAATTTGGAACAAATCTGCCATTAGGGATTTGGTTAGAGTTGAAGAAGTAGAGTACATTCTTCTCCCAGTTTGCATTCAAGTGAGGAAAAAGGAGTGATAAGCACTCGGAACAAGCAACTTGTGAAGTTGCTGCCAAGAAAATCGCTATTAAAAATATTGCCTTCATTTTATATTTGTCAAAAAATCTTTTGCATTTGGAGTAAATAAAAATAGGAACGTATAACTTTTATGAATCCGAAAACTGATAATTCTCAGGATCAACTAATAATATTAGTATATGTGAAACCAATGGTTTTTGTCAGAAGAAAATGTTGGAATGCCTTTCTATTCGTAAGGATTGCAAGTTCCCCTTTGTTTCATCTTGGTTTCAGGTATCCAGCTAGATACCGACACGTCACGAAACAAATAAAAAATTAGAGATCAAAACTTTTAGTTTTATGAAACTTAAAGAAAACTAGTTCTTATACGCGCCACTTATCGTGTGTATGTATCTTAAACTATTTCTGTAATTTTTTAACATTTTCGTAGCACACGTCGCACAAGTTCGTCATTACGTGTCCGTTTGATCAGGCAACATACAAATTCGTGGAATTTGAAAAATCAATTAAACATCCGATGAGAAACCCTTTTCCACCCACCATAAAATGAAAAAGCATTACCTGAATATCTTCAAAATCCAACACAACGAGAAATTTGACAGCGTGTGTTAACAAGTAGCACTTAAATTGTTCCACCAATATCGTGATTGCTATTAAAAGAAGACAGCTTTATATACCTAGAATGTTATACTTTCTGATGTATGTGTCGCACAGGATTATATGTCGTCCATCCAGTAGAGAATGTATTTGGAGCAGGTAGCACAGCTTGGTATGGGATTTAGAAAATCAATCAGACATCCTGTGGAAAACCCTTGCTTTTTATCCTCTCCACCATTATCTGTACATTAAATCTATACAAACTCCATGCACAGTCTGTACAAACCCTTTACATTACAAAAATATATAGATTTACTAAATTTTGTCCTAAAATTATTTGTGTCGGTGAGTTCACACTCACTCTTTATTCTTCAATCATCTAATATTTCCTTGTATCGTTTTGGTTGTGAGTTTACTACTTAGCCACTAAAATCTAAACGCACCACGTTTAAACTAAATCTTGGCTGTCGCTACCCAAAACTATGTATTGATTTCAGTGAAAACCTCAGAAAATGCTTGATATTATTAGGTCTTTAGTCGGTTTATGGTATTTATATGTAGTAGGAAACAATTTAGGCAGTATGGCTGTGTTTTATAGAAGGTTAAGATTTCACGGTCCTACTAGCAACGAATACTAGACCTAACTGATATTCTATGGTATTTGAAGAACCTTCCAGACTTTCACAATTTGTCAGCTTATAATCCATGTGTGTGTATGCTCAAATATCACAAACAGCAAGAAAAGATAGCTTGAATACATCATGCTTTTGCACAGAAAACCCATGAGATTCCTATAACAGAAATTAACAGGAAACGTTTTTAATAGAAAAGCTTGCTAATCTTCTTGTATTCGAGTGTCTGGTTTTAGGTTTGGAAATGATAGATCATGATAATTTTAAATTTCAGTTAAGCATTGTGTTGATTAGTTTTTAGTTGATTTTCAAAAGCAATTGATTTGGATCTGTATCTAAAATTGTGTTCAGGTAATTAACTGAAGCTTTAAACAGAAATTATTTGAAATATTTTAGAAGAAAATCTTGTTTTTCCTACCCATATGAGTAATTGTAGGCTCGAATGTCCATGTATTTGCAAAAACAATTATTCGAAATTAAGAGCGTTGGCTTTATGGTAAGCCTATACCCCCAAATATTCTCAACCGAAATATCGTCGTTAAAAAGAATACAACGAAAACGATACCATAGCGGTTTTATTTCGTTAAAGGGGCATTCAACTGTAAACTTTTTTCCGGATGTCTGTGCCTGCTTTGTGGCAATCGTAAAAAATTATATTACGAAGACAAATGCCCATAGTTTTAGCACACGAGGGACGGGTCAGACTATAATCAGGGCTGAATCTATAATAAATGTATGTCTTATACTACTATACTGAGTAAATTTAAATCATATCATAATGCATCAAACGTTTTGGTTAAATACTGAATTTGTTTTGCAATTTTTTATGGGGGGCGTTGATGTTAACTTTCTCCATGATAATTCCAATACAGAAAATTGAAAATTTTGAAAACCCAGAAACCAAAAAGTTTCAAAACTCGGAAATGTGTAGACATGTAGTAAAAACGCTTCACAAACATTCATTTGCGATCAAAAGTATTGTATATCTTTTATATTCGTCAAATCCATCATAAACATGTCTGACCCGTAACTCGTCAGTCTAATCATGTCCGTTCCTCATGTCATTTATTACAAAGCTCCTGAAATTTTAGCGTGTTTTCTACATATTATAAGCCTAAATCAAATCCAACATTAAATTTTATAGCAAAACGGTTTTTCCACCTGGGTGCTTAATCGATTTTCCATATCTTATGCCAAAATGCCAGCTACACACGTATTATTACTGTACGACATGTGCAACAGAAAGTATTACATTGTTTGTATACATGCAAAATAACGTTCTTTTGTCTGGCAATCACAATATTGGTGAAATATCTTGGACTGGCATACTAAACCTATGCTTTTTAACTGACGGTTGGGTGAAAAGGGTTTCTCACCGAATGCTTAACCGATTTTCCAAATCCCATGGATAGGTATGTGTCCAGATCCAGGTACTGTTCGAACTGTACTACATAGTTTCAGTGAGTTTCAGTCAAAATTAAAAGGCTGGGTATTATTCTATATTTTATGAGTACTCTACACTTGTGCTTTGTGAGGTGTATTTTATTAAAGTAGTTATTCTAACGATCACAGTAATAAGTGGCCGAAAAGACATTTTAAAACCGTATAAAATCTGAGCCTGTTTTCAATAGAAATATTGTAGTTTTTTTCTGTAAAATCTTTACAGAAGTTGAGTGCGAAGTTATAAGTTTCGAAGTTGTATAGAGTTTGAGGAATATTTTAGGGCAGCTAGAGGACAGCCCAACAAACAGGATACACCCAATTGTGGAAGCTGGATTGAATCACAAATAGAATCAATGGTCAATGTGGCACCTAATGCTTACGAATAGTTTGCATCACAAGGAAGAGGGAGACCCTGAAACAGTTGACAGAGCTATTATTCTTGCTATGATGGTAATGTTGTCGTGTTTGATGGCAAGTTCCTTTGCAGTATTTTGTATAGAAAATGAGTTTAAAATGCTGGAAATGTTTTTATGGAAGTTTGGCATGAGACGAAACTGGTTTGCTGAATTAGTAAGAAATCATGAAGTAATCTTTCGCAGCAGATTTGTCGCTTTTAAAACGCGATGGATAACGACGGCCAAAATTAGGAACGATTTTTACTCACCAGAGCAACAACTTTTTGCATGTTTTAAAACCATTAAGTTGAATGCTTAGACGCTGGTAGGATCCAATAAACTACATTCTAGTAAACTTGAAGTACAATGTCGTTATTTTTTTATTCATACTCAAGTAAGGTAAGCTTTTAAGGAAAATCGAGAAGAACTCAATCATACATAACCATATAACCGTAAAAGTAAGTTAAGCTTGTTGTCTATATATAAATATTAAATCTAATACAAAGCAAATACGAAATTTCTGATGTACATCTAGCGCATTTTACAATTTTTTGAAAAAATATTTTAACAAAACTGCAGTCAATTAAAATGAAATCAGATACTAGCATATGGATATTCTAATTATGCACTGCAACCTTATTTTCTCATGTTGATTTTTATTAAAAGAATTTGACACAAAAGTTGTTTTTGTTTTCTTAAAACTAATTCACTCCAAAAAAGATCCAATGAGGGAAATTTTTTCTACATACACAACCAATCACACATTTTTAAGAATCCACTTGCGTATTATCAAAATTGAAGTTGTCTAAAGCTATACATTTTGAATCAGCAAATGAAGTTCATTATATAACATACATTTTTATAATAAATATACGTTTAGTTAAGCTCCAATACGCATGATGTTTTGCTGAACTAAATGTATATTTATTAATCGTAATTGTTACTCTTACAACTTATCGTCACCATTTACACAAGATTAGCATGCATAAGGAAAAAACTTACCGTGTATTTTTTGTAGAAAGAACCTAAATTGATTACTGAGCCATCACTAATTGTGACTCATCTATATACAGATCTGTAAATTTACTCAATATTAAAATATTGTTTCAGAAGGACTGTACCAGCATTTCCTAGCAACTGTTGATTAACTATGTATTTCTCAATTAAAATTAGTAAAGACAGACATGCATTTTTGAAAGTTGATGAAAATAAGAAGTTAATCTCTTTTGCATCCAAGCACTATATTAGCAGAACAGGGTAACTCAATATTGAGTTGACTAAAGATAGAAACAACCCAATAATAGAATAACTTGAAACGCAGGCACAAACCCTGGTCATGGAATAAATATAAAAATACTTCCAAAAGCAGGAGACCACTTCTTCACAGGTAGTTTGGAGGTGAAACCAGGCTTTGCAACAGAAAGCCAACCTGTTTAAAGATTTGACGATAGAGCTTGAAAAAACAAAATGGCATTGGCAGAAAAAAGAGTAGCAAAAAAACTATAAAAAGCTATTTTTAAGAAAAATTAGGATATTTGCGAATCTCTTAGTAAACTCTAGATCTACTGCATTTACAAAGCCTACCAACTCTCAATTTCACGCAGCTAATGTGGATTAACAAGCTGGGATTGGTAAAGCTCTCAATTTTCTACTACGCGACAGTGCACTTTCACCAGACAATCATCCACTCCTGTTAACGCTGAAGCTTCCAAAGATGCTAATTACTCAACGGAAGATAAACAATTAGCGAATAAAAATAAAGCTTTCAAAAAGTCAGGGAAAGCACCGTAGTGACATAAATGTACACCACCAACAACCAAGCTTGATTCTTGCATCACGGAAGCAGGCTCCTTCCACAAAGATGCTGCCATACAAGCTTTTGCACAAGCTGGCATCCGCATCATGGATTCAAAACTCTAAAATCTATACAAATTAAAGTTAGTAAGTATTTACAGTTACAGGTTTTAAAGCTTCATTTAGTTAGTTAATAAGCGTTTGACTAAAATAAACTTTTAGGTGTAGCTGGACGCCAGTTTTAAAATCTAAAATAGAATATTTAAATGCCAAATGTATAGCTTATCTCACAATTATTTTTCGTGTTGCGGAAACAAGTTATTTTATATGCTAACTTTCCATCCGCATTGAATTTCTATTTGTGAATGTTGAGCCTATATTCGCCATTAAAGATGTTTTCATATTGGTGACGTCCAGCTTGTCAGAATCAAGTTCTGTTTGTGGTGTTGTACTATTGGGTCATCAGGATGCTTTTCCAAACTCTTTATTATCTTTATTGTTATCTGCTAATTGATTCATCTTCAGTTGAGTAATTCACATGTTCGGAAGGTTTAGCGTAAATAAGGGTGGATCATTGTCTCATGAAGGAGAACTGTCGTGGAGCAGAAAATTGAGAACTTTCCGAATCCTAGCTTCTGGATCCCAATTAGCAACCTACAAATTGAAGGCAGGAAGACTCCGTTGATGATGTAGATCTCTAGAATTCGTCAGGTATTTGCAAAGATCCAAATTTTTCTCAAAACGTTTTAAAAGTTTCTTCGCTAGGATTTGTTTTGCCAGTGCCACTTTGTATTTTGCAAGCTTCATCGTCAGATTTTTAAATAGCTTGTTTTTCTCGTGCAAATCCGGATTTTCCACATCACTACCTCAGAAGAAATGGTCTCCAGCTTTGGGAAGTATTTTATATTATTCCACGACCAGGGTTTGTGCCTGAGCTTCGACTTTCTCTATTATTGCATTATTCGATTATGGATAAATACGAATAGTTGTAAGTTGGGAATTGCCGTATTTATTCAACCTGTAAAAACAAAAGACAAAACAACAATGACATTAGTTTAGGATAACTTTTTTATTTGAGCAATTTTGGCAGTTTACAAAGAAACTGCGGCATTAGCGTGATCTTCTTATTTAACAGCTTTTAATGCAGCAAGAATATTAACTTTTACATAATTTGAAATGAATTCGTAATGACATGACCATGTTCTTTTTGAAATCAGAAATAAGCACACTTGGCTAATAAAAAAATTAATTTGGTTGTAACATGATTCGTAGTGTTCAGACATACAATAAAACTCAATGTGCTGCAGAGAAAAATCTGGTTTCAAGATTGCTAAATGGCAAACTAACCGTAGCTACTAGACAAAGTTCTCTATCAGTGTATTGTTCAGCTTATGAGTGAGCTACCGACAAAAAATCTGACAATATGTTCATGTTTACTGCACGTGTTTTAAGGTCAGATGTACTTAAATGTTGGTGTTCAGCAGCCCCAAAACGAAAACGCAGCAAGCAGATGAATGGTGGTTGAAAAGTTTTTACAAATTTATACCTTCATAAATGGTTGCGTCATTCATCATTCCTTTTCACCATTAATAGGATGATAGCTTCAAGCTGTGGGGGAGAGAGAAATGGAGTCCAGCAGGCCAGTTCTATAGACCAAGTCAAAAACAATAAAACGAATATATTACACAACAGTTTAGTAAGTTATGGCTGTTTGGTTGACTAGAATGACAGCAAAATATTCATCTATGAAAACATTGTTGCATAACACGCTCAAAAAGGGTAAAAACCCAAGTTCATGTAGGGATGCCACTTCCAACGATCACTGGAAGACCTAGCTGT
>JAQGAP010000030.1:0-108791 GCA_034697805.1 Orchesella bifasciata
CAGCGTAGTTTTTTACACCAGAAACGGCCAATGGCTATGCTTATCTCTTGCGGCACCTCAAGACCTTTCCTTGTGAGTCTCATGAAAGTGTGGAGTAAAATGTTTTAAAAATTGTATAAATGAGTTGCAACCAAAATTTAAAAATGTGGAGTTGACACGGCGTAAATGAGTGACAGGCTCAATGTTGCCGACTCCGCTACTGCTTGTGGGTCTTCTGCTTAGTGGTGAGCTAAATGATTGGAAAAGACAGGAAAGTGTCTTAAGACTAATCCAAAACAATATATATGATGAAGTAAATAACGAAGTGATTCATTACGGCTTCAAAAAGAACATTCATAACAGGTTTAAAATTTGTTGACTGCTTCCACATTTGTAATATGCCATGCGTATCCGACCACAGTTTTACTGGGAACAGTAGAAAATGGAGAACTTCTACTGGTTGCGTATGAGGTTCAGCTGCCTTCCGGAACGTTGCAAGAGCTTCTCTAGTACTTTTTGCTTCTGTGCAGATGTGGCTTGCTCTTGTTTTATGGGTACACCAATTTTTTGCTTACATTTTGGTTGTTTGTCCGTCCATCCTACCGATATGTAGCTGGTTAAATTTTCGATTTGTTTCTTACACAACATCGGTATATTGATTAAAAGCGCTAATCACCGTAGAATTATCAATAAGCCCTTCCATTTATTTCGTAACTTTTGTTGAACCTGCTGTATAAATGTGAAAAAGAAATTGAGCAGCTTTTTACTGTCCAAAACAGGAACCACACGGTTTCCTACTGTCTTGCATTTCTATGTTTTGTAGCCAAATGAAAAGTGTTCTAAACGGTATTTATCTTCAAAGTCTTTACCGGATTTAGCCAAACTGGTGGTAAATGTCCAGGTTATGTCCTCGTGAAATATGTTTTATGTTGATCCCTTTTTACAATGACCATTATTGACTTATCGGCATCCTTCCTTCTTCTTTCCTTTTCGGAATTGGAGCTGACTCAAAACAATAAAAGCATTTGATACACGGCCAAGAAGACACAGCTAATTGTCAGAATGATGACGGAGGTCACACTAATTACAGAAATGAAGTTACAAAAGACTCCCTTTGTGTGAAGAGAGGACTCACTCTTAAAATTTTTCTTCACTTTCTTTGCGCAGTGTGATCTATTTGCCGAGAGCCACTGAACCGTCCCACCTTTTCGGAAAGTATAAAGACCACATAACGACTTCATAAGTGAGGCATGATGACGCTCTAATTTTCCCGTGTATGCGCATTCATAATATATCTTCACAGTTTTAACGAAAAATTACATTAGTGAAGCGTTTCTCCTTTTAATGAGAGCCCCCACTGGTATATAGGCTGTCAACTGTAAAAATGACAATGTGAATGAATCATTATACTTTCCGCTTATAGTTTTATGTATGTGTGAAAAAATGAGGGAATTGCTCAATTTTTTTTTATATCTCGGCATGGCATGTACCAGTTACATTTTTGTCGGCGTAATTTGCCGTTTCATACGCACTCATTAAAAAGGTCCTTCCAAAAACTGACTTCAAATTCAGCGTAATCGTCCTCTAATAGGAAAATACTTACAAACGTGGGTGCTACGGCTGACATAAAAACATTCTTTCGGTACAATTTTTTTTGTCGGCATAACTTTGCTCATTTAGCCCCATAGGCTGTTCATGTACCTTACTTTTCTTTTTGTAAATAATAGCCTGTGTTCATTTTTCCCTTGTCGGAATATTTTGGTCCGCAAGCTTCGTTTAAACTAAGATTCCGTATCATTTCTACCAGTTGATAAAGAAAAGCGACAGTTTAGTTTGGCATATCTTTTTTCTCTCTGGGCACAAAGCGGTCCTAACTTTTCGTCTTCTAAGAAAGTACAACGGCTGAAGATGGGAAGACAGTGGAGCAGTTGTTTTGTAATAGTATTAACATTGAATAGCTCTTGCACGTTTTTTTTCCTTTCAACTTTTATAGTTTTTCATATTATCATTTTTGCGTGTATCAGATCAGTCGCTTGTAGTTTCTTAGTGGAGACAAAGTGGGAACCTGTCACGATCCATAGAAACTTTAACTTGAGTGTTGGGACTCCAAATTTCCTTTTTCTTGGGAGTGGGAGTAGCTGGTTGTGTATCGTATCGGCTGCCGTTTCTTATTCTTTTCTTGGTTTTTATGGAGCAGCTCAATAACTGCTAAAAAATTTTGATCACCATCATAATATACGGGATGATGTGTGTGTGTATGTATCACATCGATGTTATGAATGTGTATGAAATATTCTATATAGTGAGGCACGTTGCTCTCTTTCCTTGCATGAGGCAGAAGCAAGTGGAGACCCATTATTACATTTATTATGTCGTTACAGATGGTGTAATGCAATAAGGCGACATTATTATCCTCATCCTTCTTGTAGTCAAAGTCTCTAGGGTCCTATCTACAGTGATATCGAAAGGAAAATGACACTACATTTTTTCTCATTCACAACTCCCACTGCGAATATGCTCGGATATGAAGTGGAAATTGCACATATTAAATATTCAGCTGCGCTCCTTTTTTTCTTTTCTCGAAACTTGGGCACATTTTTTCCTTGCCTGTTTTACTGTTGAGTACGTAACACATATATATGTTTACATATTATGTTCATACATATAAACACGCATGAATGCTCATTCATTTGTAGAAAAAGGGAACACCAACATAGTGAAATGTAGTCCTTGAACTGTGACTGCTATCACTATATATAAACGTGGGGTACCCTTTACCGTATCAGAAATTGTCCACTTTATCCTTTAAAAATTTACGTAGCGTTCCACAATGTCTTTTTGGAGGCAAAATTTTTCTAGCAATTATGTAAGAATAAATGATGTACATTGTTGTAGCTGATAAGACGGTGGAGAAAAAACCAGTTATATCACCAGCTCTTAGGAAATGGACTGATTTTAGAGAAAAGATGAAGGGCATTAAGTCTCATGATCATAGTGTAGTGGACTATCTGGAGTGATTGCAAGTAAAAGCCTGCTTGGCAACTTAATTTCGCATTTAAATTCAATGTGCTGTTGTGAAACAATAACTAGGCCATATTTGATAACAAACAGGAAGTTGCCAGCAATAAGTTCAGGAGCGTCTTAATTGGAAACAGGAACTTATTAGTGATTGTGATTATTCTAAGCCACATGCTTTGGTAAAAGTTGGTATGCCATATAAACTAAATAAGGAAGCTGTGAAAGTCAAAAGGCTCCATGAAACGAGTGCAAATTTTCCCACTGACAGTCCCATATTTATTTTGTGTACATTGGAAAGAGCGAATATTTTACGCCAGTTTTACTCCTTATAGCATCTTTGCAGGAGTGAAGTAGTAAATGGGAAACTATCAGATCTGGCGTAATAGCATAATGGGAATGACTTTAGATAAGTTGTAATTTGTGCTTGACAGTCCCATAGGTAAACTTTGTGCTGTAACTTTTTTCTCTCTCTCGCTTTTGTTCCTGTTGTCGTCTCATCATCATCATCACCATTTTCATCTCCTTCTTAAATTGTCACGATGAGTCAGTATAAGATCCACTATTTTTGTTCCTTTCTCTTATTTCCATTCATATTCAACAGTAATTGGACCATGTAAGAAGGCAGGGAGAAAATGGAGAAAGCATTTATTTCAAACACAAGCATAAAATCATAATTATGGTGAATATATTAGGCTGAACTGGATTCATATAATAAGGAGAAGAAATACATAAAAGAGAAGGGATGGAAATGTGTGCAGTAATCGACAAAAATATCACTATCATCATGATACTCGTCATCATTATCATCATCATCATTTTGTATGCCAAAGCTCGTGGGTTTCTGTATCTGTATCTCTTTCGCTCTTTGTAACAGTTGGCATGCTCAACTGCTCCTAAGCTACTGGTCGCCCTTTTGAAAACTGAGTTTGTCCCCAGTTATACTTGCTCTACACTCATTCGATATAAGTTGTCTGTATATATACACATACAAATTTATGACTGTACCCTTGGGACACTCATTTATTAATAGGTCGGTATGCAATTTTATCTCCACTTGCCATCATCATCATCGTTACGACGAGCAAGACCTGATAACACGCCATCATCACCGTGGCTACATTCATATGAGGATATATAACGAATACATCGTTTTGAATTTGAGTATTATACCAACTCCGAGAAAAAGCTAAGGACCGAGTCATCATCACACATGTTCACATTATGCAAGTTATTATCTAGTTCAGATGGCATCTTTGTAACCACCAACCACTAAACACTACTGTTACTACTCTTATGCTGCTACATCCTGGAAAAAAAACTTTCACAAGTCACCCATTCAAAAAAAAAGTAAGAGGAGCCCTAACTCCTCTCTCCAGGCCTCGTTTTCTTGCCTCACTGCACTTGCTTTGTGTATTTGTGTTGTGGCTCTCTGGTCCTGGATAAAGTGGAATGGTGTGGTGTGAAGGCTGAATCTCCCTAAAATGTGCTACGCATATTATAAAACGTACTCACTTACAAATGCTACACGCAATTCACATGTGAATTTTAAATGGGAGCGAACAAAGTTTTAAATTGTGCTCGAGTTATTATAAACATGGTATACCTTACTTTCACAGGGAATAACGAGAATGACTATGATCATATCATCATTGTATGGCATATCATTACTGCATATTACATTACAGTTTTGCATTTTACACTTTTACACTCTCACTCCTTCTTCATTTCCACTTACATCAGGAGGAAAACAGTAATAGTTCTCTTGGTGTTTAATAATGATGCAACCCTATCACCATATTATGATCATCATGGGCAACACACAGAAAACAATGGGATGTGAGATGGAAACTGCTGGAATATGAAAAACCTTTGCCACTTCTCCTTGTTCTGTTTGAGTCCCAATCCAACTTGTAACTAATTCCGAGCGTAATAAAAGTTGAACGCATTTAATATCCCATATATAGTGTGTTTATGGTATGTGACACTGTTTTTAACTGTGTCTTCCAGTAATGATGTGGGGGTATATGAAACTATGTGGAAGGATAGTATATAAGCATTTTGTTCGCTGCTAATTAGCAGTTGTTACTGATGGAATAATTAGTTTTTGCCCATTATTTTGAGATTCCTGGTGTGTTGACTATTTGAAGCCTCTCTTTCTATGTGTTTTCATGTCTCTGTAAAGGAAATTAGTGCTACTGATTTTGTTTCGGCTCAGAATAGTGTAGCATCACATCCTCGGATGTTAATGTGGTTGGTAAATGGTGTAATTTGAGTATATACGAATTTTCCTCATACAAATAACATAACAACTATAAAAGGCTTGCCTTTTTGTTCCCCGCAGAGTTTCGCTTAATGAGAGTAAAAAGCATAGCAACTTTTTGCATAATTGTTGTCATGAGCAAGTCATGCTGAAATTTGTAAAGTGAGAGAGTGAGGGAAAAACTATTCTTTTACAAATCTGACCTTCCCTTCAGGGAACTACAAGTTGAATGGGAACAAAGACTAATAATGCTTTCCTTCGCAGAATGTGATGATGACTTGGCTCCTTTTTTAATTGGTTGAGGTCGAATTAAAATGGTAGCATACTTTATTCACATACTACGAATTTTTTTTTGATAAATAATCAGATTATTGAACCAGTCAGGTTAATCTCAAAATGAAGAGAAATGTGTGGGTGAGGATAATATAATTAGCGAAGCGAGCAAAAATGATGAGACTCGTTAGGATAAAGCTTCTCCAAATTTCATGATCACTTATTAAATCGTTATTAGCATCATGGAAACCACATCGTACCTTCTCCTCAAATCTTCTCTTGGAATGGATTCGACTATAAATTATGACTTTGGTTTCCATCGCCAAAAAGTAACAACCGAAAGCCCTTGCCTCCATTTCAATTCACTTTTCAACCGTTCATTTGAAGCATCATTTACATACTCTCACTATTGTTTTGCTAATAAGTCATTCAAGTTTTCCCCACTGACACGGAACTCGTTACAGCAATCCAAGATTTTCATTTTCAACTTCCTGGTTTCTTTCAAAACCATCCAGACCTTGACTGTTGACTATGATAATGTGGAGTATATGATTGTAAGAAAACGTACATGTATTTAATCCAGAACCGTTGAAACGATTGATCATTACGACTCACAAAAATTATCTGTTCAATGCTAATGAGTGTATTTGACGGAGCGCATTCTTTTGTTATCATAATATGTATGTATGTGTCCACATGAAGAGATAAGAGTGAAAAGTTATTTCCGACGTGGAAAACCGAGGAAACTGCGTCCTTTCGGATCAAGGACTTCATCTCCTAATTAGTTGAAAGTTAGTCACGCTTCAATATTTTCTTACAAAATACTACTCCTACCTGCACATTCGTTAGAGACCGTATTAATATAATTGAAAATGATGTAAAGGTAGGTTCTTTTCTTCTTATTATAATTTGAATTTATACGATATGAGCTGCGTTTGCATATTACCATATGTACAATGCAAAATGGAAATGTATGTGTATCTATAATGGGTAATATCCGTTTGGTGATCAGGAATGGGAAGACCATTAAATAAAAATATGATGCACGAGCCATTCCCGGAATGATTATTAGGAGAACATTACTTCTTGTTGTAAATGCATCTGAAGGTTGGATACTTGCTTCTTTAATGCAGTGGTGATTTGGCTTCGGACTTCAAGGTAAAGATAAGATAATACCTTTGTAAACTATTCCTTTGTTATGTTGTTATCTTTACATGAAAATTGATAGTGAGTGATGCTAGTCGATTGCGAGACTCACTACTGCTTGAGGATAATGTCAAGGAGAATAATATGACTATTTGAAAATTTTGAAAACAAATTTTGTCGTTATTCGTCAGAAGTTCCATTTCAAGAGGCTGTAAAACATGTTTTATAAGTATAGTATGTTAAAATTAGACGAAGAAAAAAGCCGCGTGTAAATATATCGACATACATCCCCAAATAAATAAGGTTGTCATGTCAAGTTGGGAATAACACAGGTAAGCGTAAAATTTTAACGAGCTACGTCCTCCTGCTGACTTTGGTGGGGAGGAGCCAACTGATCTGGAAAGATGTAAATATTTTTCATGCATGTATAAAAACAACACAATTTTCCCCAGTTGCTCAATCCATATCGATCGACATAATGACGTTTAATTAACCATGGACGCATATTAGCAATGCTATTTAATGGCAAAAAGTTTCCCCAACAATGATTTCTTTACGTTTCATTTGAATGTTGTGCATGCATATAAAGTAGAGATGTAGAAAATTTTTACCAACGGCCATATTTAATTTCCTATGAAGCTGAGCGTGCTCACAATATATTGTGCTAACTAAAAGCGGTATTATGAAACTTTAAATGCATTCACGGCGTATTACCAAATATATGCAAAACTTTCATGATTGTTCATATGATATGATGAGAATGGTGGCGTATCTTCTATGCAAATCCACATCCTCGTCTGAATAGTTTTCCAAATACAAATGCTTTTGTTATACACAGCTTCATCGTCCTTTTTATTGTATTTATTTCTTGCCCGGACTTGTCATAAGTACGTAGTCACATCATCAACTTGTGAGCTCATTATCATCATTATCATCATATAAGTAAATATGACTATGGTAATTTGGTATATTATATGTATTCACATTACATTATTTGCGCTTATTGTTTTCATATTCTTATAGATCTAAAATAGTAAATATAAATCTGACAAAAACTAAGTTTTGCTTACATTCATAAATTATTACTTGAATACATTATGCTGCATACATTATATAAGTGTTGTTCACAAGTTATACTTCTGCTACCTACAAAACGTCACAAAAACGATATGAACAATAGTACACTGTTTAATTAGTAATCCTCAATGTTTAATTCCCTTAGATTTGATTTGGTATTGTAGGATTATATTGTTTTAGAACAGTTAGGATGATTTTCATTGTCATACAAAAAAAGTTGCCACAGGAAACAAGTAATATTTTTTGGCAAATGAGTTGAAACGATGAACGGTATATTATTATGTATATGAAAATAAAATATAGTTATCGGGACCATTAGGAATTATGACTGAGATGTGAGAAATAAGATGAAGAGAAGGAGTTAGAAGGTGGTCCTCCATTTGGATTGTGATAGGAGAGTAAGGATCCAGCTTGAGCCAATGCGCTACCGCTGGACACACTTCCACCTGCCAAATACGCAGTCATGTGGGGATAAAGCAGGTGGTGGGTGGCTGCAGAATATGGTGAATTTGCAGAGCCAAACGAGCCGAGACCACTGTTTGGTGTTGGAACTGGAGGACTGTTGACATCCATACCTGGATTCTGCTTTTTCCACTTTGTACGCCTGTTTTGAAACCAAATCTTGACCTGAGTTTCTGTCAGCGAGAGGGAGAGTGCTAGATTGAGCCGTTCACAGACAGACAAGTATCGCGTCGTCTTGAATTTATTTTCTAGGGCCACCAACTGCTCGTAGGTGAATGCCGTGCGAGCCCTTCGTGGCTTGCCTTGAGAGTCAGAAAATCAGAATACAAATAGAAAAATCATATATAATAGAAATTTACAATTGTGCTCATCAAAAAGAGACAGAAGAGGAAAAAGCCTTTGCAAATTTTTAAACAGTGAGTATTATGCAGTTTTCAGGTGATATATTAGCATAATATTCTATTCCCTTCCTTCACGTGAAGTGAAAGTAGGGTCTGAGAGCCAGCACATTGTACCCCCATTTTTCGTAAGGTTTTCGTAGCTGGTATTTACCCGGATTTGTAAAAACTTGTGTTAACAACCAGAAAAACAAATGCTGGTCTTTACATTTACTTTACATACGTTGGGGGAGAAAATGACTTGTTTTCCATCAACAACTTATTTGTCATCATCATCCTGCTACAAATGTGCTTTTCAGGAAAAGAAGGGAGGTTAAAGTTTTGGGTACAAAGATATGAAAACAGGGAAAGATTCCACCGCTTGTGTATGTATTTATTCAGGAGGATTCAGGAAAAAATGAAGCGTGCACATGAATGAATAATTCTTAGACTCATGCGAAAATAAGAAAAATGGACAAAAAATAAAATAAACAAGAGCTCATTTTTTTCTTACCAGATTTTGTATCACTGTTTGAACTTTTGGACGATTTCTTCTTCCCTTTTTCAGACCCTTTGTCGAGTGAGAGGGGATCATCCCCCGTGACAGATTCGGATTCTGAACGATAATTCTCATCCTCCAAGAGAAGATCACAGGAGTTTTCATCGTCCCCATAACTCGTCTCACAGGGCGAAGTTAGTAGGTCAGAATTTGGTGGTGTTGTTGTTGTTGAGTCGGGATCTGCATCTGCGTTTAAACACAATAACATACGCATGCCCAAATTAGTTCACTGTTCCGTGTTGGATCATTGGAGCAAGATCAATCATTATAACACTGTTAAAACAGGAAAATTGCCTTTGAAACTTGCTTTTTCAATCAATATTCAATTGACATCATCAGCAAACCTTATTTATTAATAAACTTTGCCTGCACGTTATAGAATTCTTGGAAGTTTAGATAGCCATGCTAAAACCTAATGAATGTACTCTAATGTATACACTTATAACATTGCATTCTCCTACTATGTACTACTACGGATATGCTTGCGTGTATCTTTGTTTGCCGACAGCATCCAGGATCATATGCGTTTTAAAGCTTTTATCAATACATTAAGTTTATATTCTTATTTAGCTGTGCTACAGAATTATCCTAAAAATTATTTGTGTTGTCCAATTTATATAACTAATGAATTCATATGTAATTCGGAAAGACAGGCCTTTTACAAGATAGTAAAGATTGGAGAAAAGTCAAGTGTTCTCAGAAAGTGTTCTAGTAAAATTATGATTGTATTGTACAATGCATGTATACGTAATTATGCCGTCTTATATTATAAAGATATTTTAACTTAACTATGTTATAAAGTAAAGCTTGTAAAGCTTTTCTTACCATGAATTTCTTTATAAGCGAATCGATAATTACAAGACGGTGAGTGCATCGCCAAGATTTTGGGACTTGGAAGAAGAGATTTACAATGCGGCGATGGTAGAGACTGAGTTTTCCCCGTGAATTTATTTGGGTCGAGAATATTTTCAACGGAAAAGGAAAGTTTCCGACCTCCAGCCACATTATTCATGGATTCTACTCTGGATGATATTGGAGAGCTGGCTCCAATTCCCCCAATGACACTACCAGCTAAAATGTCGTTGTTTCCAACACTACTGTTCACACTGACACTACTACTGCTGCTATTACTACTATGATTGGCACTACTCCCATCAGCGGAGCCACAATTAATGCTGAGACTATTCGCACTACTACTGCCACTATTCTTGCTAAGGTGACTTCTTGAACTGTCATTATTGTTGTTGTTGTTAAAACTGTTAATCACGCAGTTTGGCGTATGCACTCCCAATGTCAAATGATTGTTATTTGTACTGCTGGTATTGTTATTGTTGTTGTTACTGAGGTCAACCGGCTTGCTCATTTCGGATGGGGAGTAGTCCATCGGCTCATCCGTCATGACGACGGTCACCATGTTCGTCGAAGATCCGTGAACCTTGTCACCACCGGAAACAACACTGCCACCAACCTTACCACCACCACTGCCTTTACTCCTACTCTTTTGACAATTCTTTTCGGAATCCGTCATTGGTTGTGAATTTGGTCCATGATCCATTTCCATTTGCAAACCCCAATTTCTAAAACTTTTTTTTTTCACTTTCCCCCAAATTTTCACAGTATTTTTTCCAAATGTTCACGCAATCAGAAAACTTACGAAACTGACTTTTTCGAGAACTGAACCCACAATATTTATTAAAATTGTTATATTGTTGTTCTCTTCGTGTGTTACTCTTCCTTTTCTGATTTATCTTGAGTCAAGCACAAGGGTACAAGTCGCATGTGGACTGAAAAATGCCAAGATGACATGTTTTGACAGAATGACATGCAGGTGTAAGGTTGAACTTTGTATTTATACGGAACCCATCTCAAAACTACCACAGACTAAGATTATTCTTTCTCTGGCTAGTTTGCTAACGTCTGCTTTCCGCGGGTATGATACAATACTCATGAGTGAGAGCTAGAGAAAGCAAGTTTCTGAGGCCAGGCCACGATGTGTTGTGTTCACGAGTGGTTTTCCAAAAGTTTAAGACGGTTTACACAGCACATTGGCTTGATGGCTACTGGATGCATTTTGTGTGATCACATACGAGTCACAATAATAGCACGCTACAAGGAAGCGTTTTGGGTCGTGACTTGTTCAACAAAGACAGGCTCCTTTTCTCCTAAGCTTCCAACACTCACACACACATATATGTGATGGCGATGTGATGTGATGCTATGGTTTTTGTTACTTGGTTGATGGACTGATGATGATGATAGTAAAAAGGGAGCAGGCAAGTAGTAGTAGATATAGATACAATGAGTAGATATACATTAGATGAAGAGATTGAGGGTAAAAAGAGGAGAAAAAGGAACAAAAAATTGTACGGTTGGGTTGAAGTGACACGACCAAAAAAAGGCGAATAGTGGAGTAATACGGGTGTGTATTATGGAATGGTGATACCGGGAACATGCATGATATATATCGTATTAACAAGATTCTAACAGTTTTGTAGTGTGAGTGAGCGAGCAAGAGAGCAAAGCTAAATTGGATGGTATGGCTGGTGGTGGTATGGTATTGCGCGAAAGATTATGTTCCCAACCTGGCATGTAGTACATGGCTGGCTATGTATGTACGGAAGATGGAAAAAGAAACCGTAATTTTTTCCCCACTACTACTTTCTTTCATGACTGTTTTTGTTCCCATTGATGATCGTGCCGGATAGGAGGAGATTCTTGATCCGCTCTCCGCCAACCCAACACAGCCTTGTCAAGCTCGACCAGCCTGCCATGCGTTCCATCCTTTCATCTCGTAATGTTGGCTCGGGGCCGACCCTAAGCTAAAAGTCCCACACACACAATTTCATGTATAATGGACTTATCTCTCTTTTCAAGAACTAACTTCTTTTCCTCACCATATAAATTGGAGCTACTCTCCCGTGCCGCTTTTGCCACTACACTACCACTTATAATACTCTTTTACGTGCCGTATTATCATCATCATCCTCCTCATCATCACCAGCACACCAACATGATTGTAATAACGAAAACAACAGGAGTCACTTTTTCAGTGTAAGTAATTGATGTTAGCGTAACGTGTGTCTTCTCATCATCCTCATCCAATTTCAAATTGTAGGGATATACATACTCACATACACCACGGTTAGCTCTCCTTTCTTGTTTAGTCAACATAATTTTTGGGAAATTGCTTATATTTAATAGTTGCTCTTGTTGTTCCGTATTATTCAAGGAAATGAGATGAAGTATACATGAAACATGTGTAGAAGAGGAGATAATATGCATTTTACTGTTTACATCGAAGCAACTCGCTGGCTCTCAGCTTGCTTGCTCTCCTCACTCACGCTCACCTCCTTCTGCCTGTCTTCCAAATTATTACACATGATGGTTATGTGGAAGCAGGATCATCCAATTACCGTACCCATAGTCCTTTAATGGGGCTCCTCGGAGTCCAGCCAACCAATCCCTCTCACCTGGATAAGTAATACGCCATAATGTGCATGTATATCTAGCACACGGCACAACTTTTCTGCTCCTCTAATCATCATTAGCAACTTCATCACTTCCCCCTCTCTCTCTCTCTCCAAACCTTTCCTACCTTTTTGAAGCCGGGATGAATCCAAGCAGTGAATTAACTTTGCTCGCTAAACTTTGTTATAAAGCCTTTTCACTCTCCTTTTGTATGCGCTCATCTCGTATGCATTATGTACATTCGGGGTCTAATATACAACTCAGTACTCACCATCAACTCTGTCATCATTACATTATACTCATTGAAAAAACAAACAGTCTCACTCTCAAAACTCAAATCCACCGTCGTCGCTCCGCGTTATTACTTGAGAGTCCATGCCAGTGACATTGGGAGCTACCTATAAACACTAAAAGTATGAGTGGATTGTGAGGGAAAATTGTTGTAGAAAAGAAGAAGATTGGATGAGAGGTGAATAAGAACAGGGAGCAAGTTTAATAATAAGCTTGAGCACTGAATAGACCAAATTCAGTTTGAGCTGAGCACAAAGTGAGAGAGACAGAAGAGAGAATAGTTGTGTAGTTTAAAGTTTCACATGACATTGCATTGGCATCCTTTGCTAAGCCACGCTAGAATAGAAGTGAGGTTGTGGGTGAGGAGCAAGTTGAGTTGAGTTAAATGGGAAATAAGAAGTAAGTGAGATGAAAACTTTTTCAGGCTTCCGCTAAAGTCATGTTTAGGTGCGGTGTACTATATGGTGGAGTGGAGAGAGGTAAGTAGAAAGCGGATATAAACTAGAGAGACAAGAAGACAATGTATAAGCAGCGCTTTCCTCGCTTCTCTCTCTCTTATGTGTTCATTATTTATTTTACGCTTGCTTAAGCCAATCCAATCGGTCTCTCGACAAGGAGTAGTCGACGAACATTAAATTGCATTTACGTGATGATACGAGACCTGAGTGAGCGAGCAACCATTTTTTACCCAGAACATTTTATACATTTTTTCGCTTCCAAGTCATCCTCTCAACATCATTTCATTCCGTTTTCTCTTTCACCTCTTTTCTCCTTCCTCGTATCGTTTCATATCATGTCAACTAACTGCTCTCTCCATTCAACTCCACTCCAGCTCGCTTAATGTAATGCTCCTATAAAATATGTAGAGTGGTAGTGGAGAGCCAGAGTTTAAATTACTCTTAGGAAACTACCTGACTCCATACACATATCTAACAGAATGAAAATGAGTGATGGGATGAGATGATGATAATAATGGTGTTTCATTGGAGATGCCAAGAAAGAGAGACACCAATTACCAATGAATAGTATTTAGCAGGAAAAGCAAAAAGTTTTGACAAGCCTTTAGTTTTTTCTCAGATGATATGAAGGCATGAAACTTTATAAAGCTCCAGTACTCAATATAATACTTATACATTTTTTGGAACACACTTCCAGTTCTCACCGAGGAAGTTAGTTCCACCCAGAGAGAGAGAGAAGGGATGTAGCTCACTCACTTGGATGTACTTATGATGCGTAGGTATTAGTTTATAGTTAGAGCTCAATGCATTACTGATGTGCGTACATTTTCGTGCTAATACTCTCCAGTGCTTGGGAAAGTACCTAACACCAATCTCTCTCAAGCCCTCATTCATTACGTGGACGACTTCTCCTTTTATGGTGTTGATGCCTCCACACCATCTCAAACGAGGACAGTAATTAATTCATTTTATTGGCTTAAAACTACTTTGCCATTTAGTGCATTCATTTCCCTCACGCTGGCCCTTCCTATTGTACACTTCCGCCTAAAAACTACTTCCATTCCAAAAAAATAACTCTTTCATGCTCCGCTTTTACACAATCTCATAACCGTAGTGATTACTAAACGGGGTTCTAAAAGCGTCGCATTAATTCAGGAGGTTAAACGTCACTTGTAAATGGGCAAATCCCGAGCTCGGTCAAGTATTAAATTTCACTCAAATTGTGTGTTTTTTTTGCCTCTCCTCTCAAATTGAACTGCATTCATTATCTTTGATCATGATCATACACAGTGAGTACGTAACTAACAAGCCTGGAAACAACTTGGATTGAGTGGGGCGAAGTGAGAACAGAGCCTCATTTTCGCCTTCTAATACCAAACCTGTGCCTGTCCATTTTTCCTTGTCAATATCGCATTCTAAACAGAGTTGAGAAAAGTATAAGGAATATGTTGGGCAGTAAAACACTAAAGAACAGATTGAGCATAATGTTTAGCTCCATAATATAATATGAGCATTTTGTGTTGGTCACTCACAGCAATCGTTTTGCAATTCGACTGTCTGGCACGGCAGACTTGTTTAATATTTCAGAGCAACGAAGCGTGTGAATGGATGTTGGCAGATAAGAAGGGAAAGGGGAAACGTAGTGTAGGCACAAAAGAAAAAGTAGAAAGAAAGAATGATATACCAAAATCAGATTTTTTGAAGGGGAGGTGGACAAACACTTGGAAAATGGCTGAATGTAAGTGAGTTGAAGGTTGAACAGATTTCATGTGCAAGAGAGTTCTTAAGAACGGACTCTTGGGAATGGAGTATCAGTCAGGAATAAAGTCTCCTTCACTTTGTGGTTCAGTCAAACTAAGCATAAAAATGGAGTCTGTCGGACTCTTCCATCTCCTTTTCTATTTTCTTTGGAGTTTCCTATCTCCGTCCTTAAAACCAGTGTATTCACATGATAAAAAGATTTTGGTGACAGTTACTGCCCCAATTAGGGGTTTAACTCGTTGGAAACAACTTTGGTTGGTGGAAATACTAAATGTTAATTATTTAATTACACGGTCGGCACATGTTTGTGACAACGGCTCAAAGTCTGAGATGCCTCTACACAAGGCAACGAAGCGTGAAGGGAAAACGGAGATTTGATGCCAAATCAGTACAATTACGAGGAATATTATAAAAATGGTAATCCTTTGTGCTGGTTTGAAATGGTATGAAACTGGAGAAAAAGGATTAGATGTATTTTCGGGTATGAATAAAGTGTCAGAGAAAAGACCAGATTTTCCAAAACGGTTGAACGAAATTGGCTGGGCTCTAAACAGGAAAATATGTACAGAATGGGTTGGATAAATAGGCTCGTCAGTTGGATGAATGGTTGAGACATGACACACACAAAAATAGTGTAAGAGGTTGATGAAGCAGAGACGAGCTGAAATCGCACGAGATCGAAATCCAATTAATGTGTAAAGATTGAGATGCAAATAAGCGAGTTTAAGGTCTATTGACCTCTAATTCGCGTGAAATTTAACGGAGGCATTTTCTCATTCAGTTGGAAATGGCGATTTTTCTGGTGTGCCAGCAACTGGAACAAAGTGTTTTGAAGCGGATCTTCCTCGTGTATCTATAAAGCTGTTGTAAAACCATATCCTCGTCGTCAAACGGAGTGTGTGTCTCCTCCATTATATTATAGTAGAGGAATATAATGCACATATCAAAAACTCGGGAGAAGGAACGAACGAAAGAGAAGAAAAAAGGAGAGAGAGAAAAAAGTGAGAGAGAGTGAGTGAAAGAGAGTAAGAGAAGAGGCGCTCAACCGTGGAATAAAGTCATTTTGGGATAAATAGGATTGGAATTGGACAAGGGAGTAGTAGCAATGCACTGTGTGCCTGCCGCTCGTTCTCTAACCAAGCTCCAAACTACTGCATATTATATGGCATTTTAGTTGAACTGTTTCACTGGAGAATCCGAATGGTTGTTGGCTGGTAACTGCAATGAAATGAACGCAACGGCAGCACACACACAGCAGCAGCTCAGCCACACGATAGATAATACCGAGAGTTTGCCATGGCATCATCATCATCCTACCGAATAATACCCGGATTATACGGCTACCCAGAAAACGCTTAGATATAATGGACGTATGTAATTATTTCCCTATAAATACTCTCCTGGCAGGTATTGACGATGATGACTTTTTTTCCTTCCTTTTTCCTTTCCCATTCAGCAGCCACATTAGAGGTTACCAACGGAACCGTTTTCCTTAACTCACCAGACTCGACTTTAAAAAACGAGAAGACGAATTCCTCCGTCGCTATTTGTTTCTTGATGGGGATTTCTTAGTGGAAGACAGGCGTATAAAAATAAAATGGGGCAATATTTTTTCCACCAAAAGAGGCCCAGCAATACTTAAGTATCATTAGAACTAATAGAAGAAGCATTCAATTTGATCCAACTTGAGAGATGTTTTCTCCGTAGTTGGCCCTTCCTCCTATTGATGATGATATCAATTATAGTTGTTAAATCATTCTCTGCTCATTGCCTTTCTCATGGCTTCACATGAAAAATTGAGCAAATGATCACGATGATTATATCTTGATGGTAAAAATAGGGCTTGAAATTGCTAAAAAAAATTATCGATTTTTGTTTTTCCTTCCATATTTTCTTAGTGCTTCCTTTAAATCATGTTTGTTCGATAAAATGAAGCAAGTCAAATGTTGCTTATATTTTTACCTCCTGTTTTTTATTGATGCCAACCCAAAACTCATCATTTGTACTTGAACTCTAGACAGTCTAAACAGAAATTAAATGTGATTGACATTGGTTCAAAGAAAAGCATTTGTTTCTCATTAAAACGTCAAACATGTTTTAGTACCGGTTTTGCACATCTTTAAATAAAAGAAATTGAAGTATGTTGGAAGCCCGTTACGTAAGGTTATATAACCACAATATATTTATATGAACGTGGGTCTTTATTCCTTTAACTTTTTGAGCATCTCAATTTTTTCTCAACCGATTTTCAAAAGCCCACTCTGTCTCTCATCAGCTTGTCACTCCCAGCTCAATTACTTAGTGAGGCAAAATTAATTACCTAGTGGAAGATGTGCCGCTTGCTGACTGCTGTTTGGGTGGCTCTCATTCAATTGCCTCGCTCAAGAAGATATTCCCAGACTTCTTACTCTCTCGCTCTTGCTCTCCATTTCTCTTGTTCTCGCCTCCTCCTTACCGTTCACTCAGCTCTACTCCTCTTTCTGCTTTTATCTTATATTTCTACTATATACTCGTCTTCTTCTCCTTCCGTCAACTCTTCGCCTCATCACATATCACATCTCTGCTGTTATGACGATGAATTTAGATTGTCATGCAGTATTCTATCTCTTTTAGAATCATAGGATGCTGTAACCATAATATCTTCCTTCGTGTAAAGATAAGTATAATCAGAATCGGAAACGGTGACAAAATACTTTCCCTTGCAATACTCATATATCTACTATCATATTTTGAGGAATGCATGTACAAAAGGGAAATTGAGACAGTAACAAAAACGACACAGTTCAACCACATAATAGCTCATTTTGTGGGTTCCTCCACTCTGTTTTCATCTCATCATCCTATGCCACATCGTTTTTCCTCGTAAAGCATGACGATCTCGTGTGTCATCCTTCTTCACAAAACAACAAGACCGTTGTAATTGGTTTTTGTTTGGAAAGTGGCATTTTTATGCATATACTACAACACATAAATATAAACTATACGGATGTAGTATGCTGTAACATTTTACTCGGCAGCGCTCATATTTGTTTTAATACGTTGGGTAATTTAATGAATTCCTAGAGTCAGATGAAACGCATTGCTCTTGGTAATTACTGGCATGCATGCATAAATCCATGGCACAACACACTGGAAGTTTTTTAGTAACGCAAATGTTATCTATCTGAAATGGAATGAGCATGCACTTTTTCTTATTATGAAGATCACAAGAATAAACTTTTTGTTGTTTACTCTTTCGCACATGCAAGTGTGATGAGGATGTGGAGAAGGGGTAAGAAGAAGCAGAAACTACAAAGAAAATTGCACTTCTTTTTATTACTATTATTATTATTATTATTATTGTGTGCAGTGTTGAGTGTGATGATGAGTTGTTATTTAACTACATTTCTTTTACTCCATCCATCCCACTGAAAGACAGCTTTGGTTTAGGAAAAACAGAAAAGAAAGAAACTGATTGAGTTGGTAATTTTAGCTTTAATGATGTTGTTCAAGAAGAGAGTAGGTAGTCTCTTGCATCGCATGGAGATAGAGGGAAACAACGAAAAGATAATCATCATTTTTCCCCTATCCTGTTGTCTTCGGTGTATTTTTCTCTTCCTTCATGGAAAAATGGGAGGATCTTCGCACATCAGCAGAAAGAAGATGTATATCCATATCATTATCATTATGATAGGATGAGAGTGCGACTAAGATGGTTGATACCAGACTGACTTTCTGATAGGGAAAGGATCGTATGTGTATTTCATACCTAAATAGCTCAATTGTGTCCTCCGAGTCAAAGTTTATGCATGCCTGCTTTCCAAATTGCCCACGTTTTAAAATAAGTGAGAGAAGGAGAAGATGAAATGGAATTGAAGGGGGTAAACAGCAAGTAATTTTAAAACTAGCTATAAATTTATGCATTTGGGAAAGAGGTTGGAAATTGGAATGAAGTTTTGAGAAAAATTTGAAAAGGATGGAAATGTAATACACTCAGATAATGAGTGAAAGAAAGGAGGAGGGAATGGAGCGAAAGAAAATGGGTAGGACGACACAAGGAGTGTTTCTGGCTTATTACTTTTATTATCCGAATTTGCTACACATTTTTTTCATATATTTCCCTAACCGTAATTCCAGCTTTGTAGTAAGGATTGAGTGGGGAGCAACATGGAAAGGTAATCTTTAAAAAATACGTGTGTACAGATATGTACAAATGAGACTTGTATTTATTTTCGTGCTCCTTAGTTCTTCCATTAGAACCTTAAAGGATGGTTGCATCCACGCTAGGATAATCACACACACACCACAGATGATTAGTAGACCTATTTGCCTTTTATTACTATCATTTTTACTACATGGAACAAGAAAAATATAGAGAGGGAGGCTGAGGCAGAAAAAAGGAGTAGAAGTTGAAGTGAGAGAGAGAGAGGAGAGAGAAAAGTTGAGCATTTTGGTTGCTTGCCTAACTTTCCGCTAAAATTAGATATGCACAATTCACAAAGTTAATTTCCTGTAGTCTATGGAAGACAAGGGCCTTATTACATGCTTGAAATAGCAATTTTTCTTTTTTCTCATCCCACACGTTAACTTCACTCTTTATTAGATGGTTTTTTCACGCCCCTTACCAATTTACATTAGACATAATTACCATTGTTCCCCACTTCTTATTGCCTGGTCCTTCCTTCTTTTTTTCTTGCTCCGTGTTCCCTTTTCCAAATCCAAAGATATGCGTACATATATCTATAACAGACGGGGTTGAGGAGCACACATTTTTTGTAAAGCGTAAAGTCAACTCGTTTGGAAAAAATGAAAACCATCATTTTTTTTAGACTTTAAGTAAAACCCATGATCAAGATGGTGGTGAAGATGAGCCATACTATTAATCTAATATTGTATACCCTTCCATTTCTTCCGACTCTGATGCACATTTCAAGCTAAATAGGCATTCAAAATGAGCATGTTATTCCCCTAATTTACACACCGAATAAAGAGCTGCTTCCTGCAACATGTCTTTTTCGAAATTGCGTTCTGTTGATTTGATCTGGCTCGGGAGTTTACATAAACGATTGCTCAATGGCACAAATCCCATGAAAAAGTGCACAAAATCGTAAAAAAAGTTGAGTTTGAATATATTTGAGTAACTATTTTTCCTACTCAAAAGCAGAGATACAAAGGTTGCCACCTTTAGTACTAGTTTCCTGATTTCATGTAGCCCATTTCCTCCTGTTTATTTATGCTTGCTTCATCAACTTCAAAGTTCGTAAAATGGATCATCATAAAAAGTTGGGAAATCCGTATTATGTCTGCTGAGAAATACACATTGTATCTATATAATTAAGTTAGCATACTGGTTGGTAGTAAACTTGCAGCAAACTTTTTACCCCCTTTCCATTTCCATTTCATTTCGAAAGGAGTAAGCACCAACGTTAAGTATGTGCTGAGTGAGACTAGAAAATGGCAGTACACAAACATTATAATTTGCTGATGTCACAATATCACAATATAATAACTCTCGGCATAAAGTATCACGGTCGAAAGTTGCAATGAGATAGCTCTCTTTTAAGGAAAAAATTGCTAAAATAACAAAAAACGAAATAATCTGTCATCAATTGAAAACGTTGACAAAGTAGGTTGGGTCGGAAAGAGTAAATTAAATCAGAGCTATGCCATGACACAACATCTCATCTCTTCCTACTCTTTGTCACGCACCTGTATTTCAAACTGGTGGAAATAAATATTTGACTCTTGACAAACATTTCTCTGCCTTGACAATTAGTTTGTTTGAAAGGAACTGGGTTTGAGTAAGATATTGTGCACACGTGTGTCAACCTTTTTTTGCAACAGATACAAATACAAACACACGAGCCAGACTTCGCAAGAAATGATGAAGCGGAGCAAAAATATAATTAACTCAAATTTACTCTTCTCCTTTGCCGTCATGTTTGAACTCTTGAGCGTGTTTGAAACACGGTATTTGAGACGTGAAAAAAATAAAAGAAATAAAAATGCAATTGCATTTTGAAAGGAACAAATGAGAGCTCAAAATTACCCAATTTTTTCCACTGCTTCAACCTCAGCTTTTACCATTAATGAGACCAATTACAAAAAGAAAATGAGCATGGCACTGGGAAGCTAGCAGCTTGTTTTTTGTCACTCAATCTTCCTCGGTTAAGCCAGAAATATGTGGAGACAATGGGCACAGCTTTCTTGGCGGTTCATATTATTAATACTCATTATGAAATAACTGAATCAACTAATTAATGGTAATGGTATCATGTGAAGGAAGTGTCGACTGTAATGTGGAAGAGAAACAACAAAACTTACAATCCGTTTTGCTCATTTACATCTTGTTGAGTGTTCCCTTCAAGAAAAGACAAAAAGTGGGGTTTGAAACAGAATGTCGCTTAATAATCAAGTAAAATGGACAAATAAGAAGGTTGACTGTAGTATATAACACAACAGACTCTCAGAGTGGTGTATTCAATGATACAAAATTAACAGATGAAATTGTTATATTCATTCAGAGAAGATTTGTCACGGTTTCCTCCTTTGTTCCTTCTCTCTCCGAGTTAATCTTTCGCTTCTTTTCCATCTCATCCTTGAGAATTCCGAAAACTAAAGCTTTTTAAATAAGAGTGTACGCCAACAAAAGCGCATTGCATCAGTCGGGCTTTATGTTATCCACGCATTTTTAGTTGATTGACTAGTTGACTTGTTGGAGGCGGAGTTTTCCCTATATTGGGTCGTATTTCTTTGAGTTTCTTTGGATTTTCAGCGTTCCACAGCAAATTAGACAGACAAATTACTCGGCTTCCCCAAGACAAATGATTATGGTGCAATGCCAACGAGTCGGCACTGGAATAATTAGTGACAAAAAAGAAGAGCAAAGGAATGACTTTTGAAGAAAGAGCATATCATTATTACTCTGCGGTTTTCATAGATATAGAGGTTCAAAAGACAGTCCAACTTTCCTCATACGTTTGTATTTATGGTATATTACAGCTTCGGATGATACTTATAGTCACGTCAAAGTGCGTAGAGTGATAGCAGTAATAGTAATGTAATCAGTATAGTATGCATGGTTAAAAGTTTTAAAATATGTGATATTTCACTGCTCATAGCCAATCCTGTATATAATGCCAACACACACACATGAGTTCACGCTCGTTGAATGAGTTCCACACGAGAAAAATGAAATGAAACGACTCTCCGAGAAAGAGAGATGCTAAGTTAGTGTGTTTGTAACGGCATTTTTCGAGACACACATGGATGGAATCTTATATACGCTCCCTTATTGCTGATGCTCTATCTATCGTTTCCCCTTCTTGCTTGCTGAACTCAGTTTATGTGAGTGTCTCAAAGCGTCTTTCAATTGACGTTTTAGCGCATTCCAAGCTAATTATTTCCTGTTCTCTCATCTAAATATCTCATTACCTCTGGCGTACATGTGTAACTATTTATATTTGCACTCTGACTCCCGTAATATAGGAAAGCTAACGGGCTAGCTGAGTGACTGACGGGTTGAGTTAGCGGGGGCTGTGGAAAATATTTTAATATAATAACTGGCAACTTTCATGTATATATAACCCTCCACTTACAGGAGTGTTTTGGTAAATGATGATGATGGAAAATACTGTGTAAAGTGGTTATACCATCACATCCTACTCCAAGTTGGTGGCTAAAGATCGGGTTTTAAACCGAGCATCTTTATCGAAACAGCTTAAAAATCTATAATTGGGATCATGAGGAAAATCTGTCAAACTTGTGAGCTGTTGATCATCATATGTCAAACCAGCCAGTTTTTAACATGCTACTTTCGTTAATAATGGCGTTTTGAGGCTAATATCATTTCTACAAATTCTCATGAATAAATAATACACTCGGTGAAAAATTAGTTTACCACCGTTTATGTCTCATGATGATATGCCAACTTTTTGCTAAAACGGAATTTATGCTTCAGCTCACTTTATATTTTGATGATAAACCCGAATGTGATACCATTTGAGTCCATCTGTGGAAGAACAGACTATTTGTCTGAACAGAGGTCGACTATAAATGGTGGTTTTACTTTTACTTTTTTATACAGATATGGTACAACTATTTTTCGGAGTAAACCCGGGTGCTTCTCTGCTTTTATACAGTTTCCAGCGGAATAAAAAAATATAAGGTTAATACCACATAATAATACACTTCCAATATAAACTGTGAAATACTGCATAATCTCAACTTACGATTAGTTAATAACACATGGATTTACATTCTAAGCATTAACTTTTCTCTGTATATTAACGTTCTTGAATCTAATCAATCCATAGTGGACCCTGGAATTAGTAGTCTCGTGCATGTAAATGTTGGTGTATACTGCTGCTTGGGGTAAAATGTGTTAGAGTTTGGGAAGTAATGCTTATAAGTGCGACATCTGCAGCAGAATTTGGAAGTTTAATGTGAATGCTTTTCCCTAGTCCAAGTTGCAAGTCTTTGTTTGTATAGAAAAGGGGAACGCGACTTAATCGAAAGAAAGCGAAAACTGTAAGCATAAGTATGGAATAGAAGTTTTCTTTTCAGTTTGCAGTCAGCGTTGGAATTTGATATGATTAGCTATATATAGGCGCCAAGTAATAATGTTAACTAAATACGTACATACAATGCATTTCTCATATGTAAACTATTGGGTTATATGATGTGCCTTATTTATAACCTTCAGGAAGCACAATGATTAAATGAATGATTTTTCGAACCTTTGTTTTACTTTCTCCCACTTCGTATACTTGCTATACCTGAACGTTTATGCTTTCTCTTCACAGGTACGCCTTTTATTTTATCTCTCGGATTGCTCGTCAACAAACAGTTAGTCCCTGTTCCTAATATGTTCCACTGGATGCTGGATGAAAATTACTTTTAAGTAGACACGCTGCAGCCTATTACCTAAAAGCTTTGCCACATGTATTATAATCGAGAACAATTGATGTTCCAGCACCCTACTTATATGCCCAAAAACTTATATTCATGACTAAAATGTTCTAAGGAGGACTGGCGAACAATAGGCTCAGCTGGACTTTTCATTTCCTTTAAATTGGAAACAATTATGGTTTGTAATCAGACTTTATTCTAGGTTATACCATCTTATAAATCGTTTGCTTGGTATCAATTTTCCGGGCGATAGTTTATTTTTCATATATTACTACTCCGGGTTTTTTCGAGTATATAGTAAATTTTCGTGGGTGGTATTTTTGTAGATGAAATTGCTGTCGTTGTTCATTTATTGTGCTAGAGTTGATGCAAAAATGTCAAACCGACTTTCTTTTTCAGGTGTAATTATGCGCTTAAGTTTTCTTTGATACTTTACACTTTGATGGTGGTTAAGTTGCTAATTGAGATATCAGTAGCTATATTCTTAAGCCTGGCAAGGGGTTTATGAAAAGTTGTATCGATCTAAATGTGGTCTACAATGCAAAATCAGTCGTCGTCGTAGTCATCATTTCAGTATACAAACAATAACGGTTTATTAAATTTGCGGTAACCACGTATTGCAAAAACAGGATGTTGAATCAAAGTTTAATTTCAAGTAAGTTAAGGTACAAATACTTAAAGCAAACTTTACTACATCCAACAAGCATTAACTATTTATAACTCCTAAATAGGACTAAATAGGAATAGGACACATGTAATTATGTAGTGTAATTTGTGTAATGTAATAACATCAAGTTCATCTAAATTACACACTACATCAACATTAGTTTTTCTAGATCAAGACGCATGTCCAAGCCCTGAAACCCATTCTACACACCAATCCAGCTCACCAACATAAACGTTTGGTAGTTAATTAGGTAATGATATAAACATTTACTGGCTGTCCTTCTTTTCTTATAAAATACATCATCCACATAAATATTAATTAATGCAATATCAAATAATAATCATCATAAGTTGTATTTTATCATTCATAAATAAAATGACAATACTTATCAACTCCCAACCAAACACATCATTTTTAAATGATTAAGTCCAAAGCTGTATATGATCCACAAGTAAGTATTTGTATAATAAGTTCAAAACCTTAACATTTAGTCAACTAACTATTTTCGCAAAGAAATTCCTGTGTAACGAACAGGAAGCGAACTAACTAACTAGCTAACTAACTAACTAACTAACAACACTAAATCTGAAATGTAGAGGTTCCAAAGTCTATAAAAGCTATGTATATTCCACATTATGATACAAAACTAGTTACATAATTAATTACATTTTATTTCTATACGTCGAAAAGTCTACAAAAGTTCCATTGTTACATAATATAGAAAATATCGCGTCATGCGAGGGAAAAACGTTCCGAAAAATTTGCGTACGTACACACCATCCGAAGTGTTCCATGTTTACGATACAATACACGATACAAATAGCCAAAAACGTTGTCCAAATATAGGTATATTTCGTTTGATTTTTAGAAAAAGCATTTAAGATATGAATTAGTTTCCAAAAAGACATGAATTTCCGAGAGTCCGAGTTTGTGCGAGAGTAATCAACTAATTAATTGAGAAAAAAAAGATGATCATATACAGAGTACCTTTTTCATCATCATCATATCAAAAAACATTGTTACAAGTCATCGTACCACCAGAAAATGTAACCATAACATGTCGGTAATAATATTATATCACAATTATTGTAAAAAGACTTTCTTTCCTTTGGGCCAATACACAAACTCTACATTTTTTAATTATCAATCCCGTGGAATGGGTGATAAGAAAAGGTTGGTTAGAAAAAGTTTGAGAGTTACACTAAATGTAAAATTCAGGATGGAAATATAGATCATCATCCTACGTTCTTAAAAATCGCTCCACGCTCGTTATGAAAAATTCGATTTGTTACTATGTACAAACTGCAGAAAGATTACAAACACTGTACAATATTACAAACAGCTCCCGTTCCTTTTCTTATCAATGCTTAATACAGCTAACAGAAAAAATGTTGATGAAAAACTGGTTCCACGGAGACTGATGATAATACAAAAAAATAATAATAATAACTGCCGAGAAAAAAACGGTTCGCCAATGAGCTATATTGGTTCTTTCAAATCTCCATCAGAGCTTCGGACAAAAAAACTTTCCCTTTTTGCCAACCCAACAGCCATCGTCAGACTTCAATCAACTGGAAATTGAACGATCACGTTGGACTTCTTGCTGATCCAGAGGCTACACAAATTCAATAAAGTGATATAGCAAACATTGGAAATGGGGTCTGGAAATTTTATGCAAAAAAGTAGGAGAAACTGCTTACCCAATGCCAGCTCCAATCAAGAGGGATAAGATGTTTGACAAAAAGAATGTAAACATTACATCCCGGGAGAAAAGTCCACGTCCGCAGCATTTGGAATTTCTTAGGCTGAATTTCGCTTTACTGCGAAGTGGCTTTGGCCTTGGAAAGAAAAAAAAAATATACGATTACGTGGAATGTCCTAGTGAAAGGTTTTGGAGAAAGTTTTGCTTTTGCGACAACAATAGCATGTAACGTAATCTTACTTGGTGGGGTAAGGATACCAGTATGTGTTTATCCATTCCTTAACCGTGTCCGATTCCTACAAACGAAGAAGGGTTTCATAATTTATAGACTTGATTCAAGAACGAATTTGATTATGGATTTGACATTTAAAAAATGCCAACTCAGCTCACCTTATTAATGTAAATATCCTTCAACTCTTCGTCCCCAGTGGCCAATTCGCTGTTTGGGCTGTTTGGAGGAGATTTTGGTCTATTGAGCACAAAATGAAGATTTTCCAGTAAATATTTATTAAATATTTTTATTCCTAATTTTTTTATCATTGATAACGTAATGCAGGACTTACGTAGCGCAGCGACTATCTCTCCTAGATGATGCCACAGAGACGCGAGATGAGGAGTAATTGCTTTCCCGTTGGGCTTCCTTTAAAAGCCGCAGATACTCTTCCCCAATATGAGATGAGAGCTGGCCAGAGCCATTCAGCAATCCAACTGTGGGCACTGCCACAGGTGTTACCCTTCCTGGACTCAGGCTTACGTCCACCCAAGATTCTATTTCGTTAAATTCAAAATCATACAACATTGTAATAAATTAATTTCAATCCAGCGAAATGGATCAAATTTGGAGATTCCACCAATTCGCAAAGAGTTTACAACAACAACTGCGCAGAATATAAAACGCCTCGAGTTGATTAGAATGATGTGATAAATGTAGATTACAATTAACTACAGCAAGTGTAAAGCGAAGTGCAAGGTAGTTAATATTTATAGTCAATATTATCTTAATGTCTGTTTTGTTTGCGGATAATGATGCACTTCCGATTCTTTGTTAAATATTGGATTGGAGCTGCGCCAAATATAGCCCAACTTTATTTCAATTTAGCTGTTAACTTTACTACATCTATTTTTTTTCTTCAGATCCCGAGAAATTGTTAAATATCATGCATTCGTTTTCACCTTTAAAATGTTAAAATCTCGAAGACAGTTCAATGTCATAAACGTCTATGTATTCATCCTAAGTAGTAACCTGGTAGCAAATGGTTCAATAAATTGTACATTACATCTTTATGAGTTATGAATTATGGTACTCAATGACAACATTGTTTCCTCGTGGTCCGTCAAAGTAATGAAATGATGAGAAGCCAATCTATTTTTAGAAAGAATGGTAATGTCATGCACGGATATACTGCGTTAAATAGTATATTTAACGTATGTTCATGTTGTCCTTAAGCGTGAACCTATATCGCACTCATCCTCACTCCTGATGTTGATAAAAGATTTTCAATATGTTAGTCATCTCAACTAAACCAAACCAACTAAATAGATATGTCTGTAAACTGCAATAAAAAGCATTGATGACCAGTAAGGATGAGGGTTATTCCAAATCACAATTTATAATTAGTTGGAATTTGGAATCAATAGGAGCATTATTTTATACAGCAAACTTGGTTACCAAAAGACTTTATATTACGCATATTATTTAATGTTATAAAATCGTCAATGCCAAAGATAAAGAACTTATTCAAATTTCATTTGACGGTGAGGGTACGCTACTGCATAAAAGCAAATAAAAACGAACGCTAATGTGTCTACATAAAACCATAAACAGTGTAGCTAAACAAGCAGTAAAAACGTCAAGTTCCAAAGGTTCTCAAGCCTTACGAGTTACACACGACGAGGTTTGCATGTTAAAAAGTGATAAAAAGGCAATGCCTACTTATCCAGCCAACAAATCTATAAAACCTTGCTATTTAGGAACTCATAATAAGCTGAGATTGACCTGGCCTGAAGTACAAATTAATCTACATTTCCTCCCATAAGCTGACCTAAACCAATTCATCTCAACAAAAAATTTCAATTTAATTTAGCCACTTGTCATGGAAATCCCTACGTGAATCCATATAAACTATTCAAGGCAGCTCCAGACGTGTCATTTTCTTTTCGCAGAAACCACTTATCTGATCGGAGCAGGCCAATGCACCAACACACTTGTTAGTAGCTGTGTAGTGCGAGCGATCATCTAAAAGAACCATAACATTATCCAGCCACCTCATCCTCATATTGCATGATTGCATGCGATCTTAAAAACAACAACATTTTTCGCAATCCATGTACACTTGTACACTTACACTGTTCGTGTTTGGATATGGGTTGCAAATGCAAACCTTCAGAGAAATGTGAAGGCTACTTGGAAAACAGTGCACACAACCAACCAATGCGGCTGTATGATGTGCATTAGTGCATGCCTAACCTAACTTAGTCCGTCCACCGTCGTCACTTCGTACCACAACAATAATTGCGTTTTATGAGCAAGGAAATGCCTACACACATGGACTCACGAAGCTGCCTATGGTGTTGGAAGTTGGGTTGGAGCATTTATCAAACACGTGGTCCTCTCATGGAACAAGTAAAAGCGACAACATGAAAGCAGAATGAGTTACTGGTTTGGTTTGCCACACTTCATAGGCCATTGTATTCAAAGAACTTACACTACACCAGCTCTAGCAAAATATTATAATGTAATGCTTTTACAACGCGTACAAAAAAATGGATGAGTTCTTTCAACTGTTTTCTCAACTAAGGTCATCCAACATATAGCCATGGAAAAAAGCTGCGAAAGTTCTTCTAATTCCTTCTACTACTAAGCGTTCGTACGTGACAAAAAAAATGAATGGCTTTCGCATATTCTAGCATAGCTTTCTTCCCAACTCCCAAGATCCTTTATTTATTCCGTCAAGCAAAAAAGTTCCAATCCATTTGCATTTTGTTGGGGAACAGACAAGCTGTCCAGAAACTAAGCAGCTTTTGCCAAACTCTAGTGACAATTCTAGTTGAAATGCGTATTAGTGTCTCCAAAATAGTGGAAGAGAAAGGAGGAGGCCTACGTGATCAATCGCATGCAATAAGCTAAAAATTACAGTTGGTCTGATACCCCCAAGATACACGTTTGAACTACATAATATACACGTATATTATACATTGACTATCTATTAGTGTTTGCAAACCCTTTCATCTTCTTCGCCACACTATGAATAAGTAACAGCAACACAAACACGAGTGAGCATTTAATATTAGCCCAAGTAGAACTAATGATAAGAAGGCGGTTGGAATGATAGTAGTGTGGCAATCCTTTTATCTGATCTACACCATATGATGATGATAATGTGATGCGTCAAGAAAGGCTAAAGACACGTTCGTCACGTAATGAAAGTAATCATATCAGCCTCATAAAGCCTCTCGCCTTTTTCCTTTGTAGAAGGTGACACACGCGTTATGCAACACTTGTTGTAAAATCGTTGAACTGTTAGTTGGTGTTGGGATCCTGTGATGATGCCTATAATTTGTCACAACTTGCTGCGCTGTTATTTTCTATTGGTTAAAACAACAGGAAGTTTGACAGCCTGGAATGAGGATTATTCAGATGAGTGCAACATTACACGACGTGGTGATCGATAAGGAGCCTCATGTTTGGTTTACATTTACGTCACCCACATCGACATCCCCAAAACAAGCAATTTAGCTTGGAAACATGACAGGAAGGATGGAGATTTTGATGGTAGAGAGGGCTTACAATAAACTCAATATTTGTTTACAAATACTGCTGATATTGGTTAAAAAAGGATTATCCTTTCACATCACATCCCATCATTCTCGATTTTATTTTGGAAACAATTAGAGTCGTGAGTGTTCAAAATGTTTGGGTTCAAGGTTTATATTTACTGATTTGTTTTTGTTTGGTTTCATAATAAATATGGGCTGTTAAAAGCCACATAAAGAAAAGCTACTGCTGCTCTTGATTATGAAATAATTTAAATTATAGATAACTAAAATATACAAACATATTATCACAAAATTGGGGGACAATGATCCAAAAAATGTGGGCGTTAGTTTAAAATTATAAAAAAGGTTACAAACAACCATCCTTGCCTTTTCAAGTGCAGCCCGAACCCAATGGTCAACCAAACTCCATTAATTAGATTAGTAAGTAGTTATTAAAGCACAAAATGCTATGTACCTTATTATCTCCTATTATCATACAAATATGATGGGTGATGGTGACTTGTTTTGTTTACCTCATCACTTCATGACACCATGAATGAGGTAGCGTGCCATGTTTTATGCATCAACCTAATCTCCCATGCATGCATGTCATGATGATATGCCAGCAAACTATATAGATCAACTTGCTCAGCCTTTTTTCTAGCATTCTATAAACAGTGTTTTGTGTGTAAATACAAAGTCATAATATCTATGCAATGCACACACACTCTCCCAACAACTGATTCGCATTGATGAAGGGAGAGTCCAATGGAGAAAAACTTGATACATTATAAAATCATTGAAGACTTGCATTTATTGCATGTATATCTATATTTTTTTACTAGAGTTGATCATCGCACTCATTTTCGAAGGAAGAATTAAGATGAGAATATAGAAATATGTATTTGTTTACTAAAGCTGCTGAAGAGTAGAATGTGCATTTCATTATTTGATTGTATATGCATATTAAATAGTATATGATTCTATTCTCATCGCACATTCACTTTGCACTAGGGTTTTCCACAATGAAGCCAGTGCAGCGCTCAAAACAAGAAAAAAGGAACATGCTACATTTTATCATGGTATCTCCTGTTCTTTTTGACCTACTGTGGAATTCTCTCAAGGTTTAAAAAAATCACAAAGCATTTTCTGAGATGTTGCAACCAGCAAATGGTGGATTTCATCTTCATAAGAAATATAATGATTTTGGAACTCATTTCTCTATCCTGTTTTGCTTTGATTTTATATGTGTGTTAATACAGTACAATGTTTGTGGTTTGGAGAACAGTTTAGCTCCTCTGCAAACTACCGTATATACCTTTGCAATAAGCAGGCTTCGCTTGCAAGTTGGGTGGCGTGATCTTTGTTGTTTTAATACACAATATATTATGGTAATCAGTTATTTTTTGGGTATTGAAAACAACACGTAATTTTACATGCGTATCGAACGAACGGCGTAGCTCTCTTAAAAATTCGGGCATGAATGGGCCCCCATCAACCGACTTTTCTCAATAAATGTTTGAGAAATGAATGCAACAACAAAAATATCCTAGCTATTCATTTCATATTGACCAACTAATAACGTAACAGGCCACCTACAAATGTGATGCCAAATGTTAGGAATCATCAATATACACAGAATATTTATGCATGAACATACAAAGAAGTTGCATCGAAAAACGGCCATGACTTGACTTGACGTGGCTGGTTGTTGTGGTCGAACGATGAGATTATGAGATGAGAGGTGTGTTTCTTGCTAACGTTCCATAAATATCCTATTGATTCATTAAAAAACTAAACAAAGAGTGGAGCAATGTGCTTGAGTGTGCACATTGAAAAAATGCATGCATAATGTGGAATGGAAAGCATACGATAAGTGGTGTGGTGTGTTGTGAGCTCTTGCAACTAAAACACATGTTTATATGTTGCTTTTCTGACTCACCAGAATTTACCACGACGTAGGTGTAGGTTGGATGTTGTTATTGTTATTATCCAGCATGTACATTATCACTTCTCTATTTACGTGATAAGGCTCGTCATCCGCATATCATCAGGTGATTCGTATTTCGCAACAAGAACATAAAGGTTGTAGAATGAGGAACAAAACCAAAGTAGCAGTAAAACGAAAATTATTTATGAGCTGAGCAAGACTGATGAGATAAGTAATTTTACGAGTAAATTTGCAATGCATGACTTTAAGTTGAACAGCTTTTGGCAAAGGACCAATATAATGTGCTTTGTGTCATTCTACGAATGACGGAGACGAAGATGCGTAGAGCATTACAATTACAATGTAGAGGAAGAAAACGTTACATGTTTCATCTCAACTTCATTCCATCTGTCAAAAAGGCCAAGTGCAAGGTAAATCTTGGGTACGAAGTAACTATACATCGCATTAAAAAGAAGTTGTCTATGTGCGTTTTTCCTTTTGGGTAAACAACAATTAGTCCAAAATGAAAGGTGCTAAATGGACAGATTGTTGACCTAGGAGGGACACAATAACAATGGTTTGGTTTTGCTTAAAGTAACAATATAATACAAACTTGTTACAGCCAATACTACTCGCAGCATTCCTAAACCATGCTAATACTAATTCCAATATTGTAGTAGGTAACAGAATAGCACTCATAATCAGATGACTTGTTTGCTTTACTTTACTGCTAGGTGGGCAATACAGGACAGCTGAAATGAGATACCATATTATATCGTGTTCGCTCATGCACCTAAGAAAACCGCAATATGTCCATATACCGTATAATTCTAATCTATAATGTACGCAGTAAAAAACTCAATAAAAACATTCTTGCCTTTTCGGCTTGGAATTCTGCATGAAATGGAAGAATCTCTTGAGCACTGTTCTGCGTTTGCAGGGTTCATTCAATATGATTTGATTACTCACATGTTCATAATAGAAAGGGAAACAATAGAGAGTGAAGCGAAGGGTATCGAGTATAACTTAGCAAGCTGAGAGAGAAAGAAATCTAATCCACTGACACTTAACTAGAGTAAAATATCGACCGACACAAAATATTTTCAATTTTGTATGTATAATCTGATATCCTAGGTAGGTAGATATGTACATAATATGTTTGTAATTTGCAAAAAAAACTGAAATCCGATCCGTCAGCAGATACAAAAGACTAGGACATATTTACTCAACGTCAGCAGATACCATGATTGTCTAATGATTACATATAGAAACATGTTCATTAAGAAATTGCAAACCCGATCTACGAGTGAATGAAAGAGAAGACCAAAATCAAGTTTTTCATTTCACTACTCTCCTCACTTGTCTATTCACATACAAGAGTCGTGTTCATCTCTCATCATTTCATACAGTTACTTATACTAATTGACACTGACAGACTAAAAGTAATAACAATGGTGATGATGCAATCTTAACCACTTTGTCCACCATACATAAAAATTGTGGAAATTAACGAAGTGCTAGCGCTAGCGGATGCTGGATTGGATGTAACCTCATTCAATTTTAAAATATGATATACAAAACTATGCGTGTATGTATGTATGAATGTGTCATGACAATTGAGTGCTGTGCATGTGGACTTTGGATGATGCTTTCTCTTAACGAACAAAAGAAATACATTACTTTTCCATATGAGCATAAGGTGACTTGTTGGAATTGAAATAGCAGTATTACGACCTCCATTCGACACCTTACATTTCCAACAGATACGTAAATGCTATAGAGAAGGATAGCGCAAATCTGCAGTTCCAGAAAGTAATGGCTATTTGACGGGCTATTAAAACGCGTCTAAATTCTACACGCATTTCTCTGCATCGAACAATGCCAAAAACACATTAGTCTTGCAAAATAGGCTACAAGAAATCGTCTCTTGCCCTCTCTCTCTTGTCCATTCCCCTACGCTAAAATATTCCACAGAGAGATATAATGACAACTCTATAAACACACAGCAGAGCTCCATTCCCCAAATGACAACGTCTGCCAAATTATATTTGCTTAGGTTTAAAACAAAAGCCCAGGCTATTGACAATACGCCCCTAATAACATATATATGATATAACTTGACATATGTCAGTTTTGTAGGGAAACTTAAGCTTAAAACCAAATGTCTCATAATGTCCCATCATCCATATCCATCTAACTTGGCAACAGCAATGAAGTAAAACAAAGGGCCATTTTATTGTTTCCCAAATTTTATGCCATTTATCCACGGAGAAACCAACACTGTCAACATGATTTCCTTCTTCCTTCACCTCCATCACAATCACCCCACATCTCTCTCTCTCTCTCACACAACTCAGGTGGCATGATGTGTAAACTGCGCAGTTGAAGCGTCAATCTTTTTACGCACTTTTGCAAAGCGAAAATCAACAGTTGAATTAAATTTTTTTGGACTTACCAGAAAGGCTTTCCTCTCCAATGGATTTTGGTGTAGATGACATATTGTCAAAGTTTCAAAAACGCCAAGTACAAAAAAAGTAACTTCAAGTAAGATGATAGTAGAATATATATGTTTGATGCTTTAGGTCACCACAAAAATATCAGATGAGTGTGTGAGCCAGCGAGCGAACGACTTGTGTTGTGATGTGATGCTGAAAGAAGGTCCAGCAAGCAACAGAGAAGAGTTTTTTTATACATACGAACGACGCGTACGTGTGGCTCTGTTCTGTTGTTATGTTTTGTGTTTGGGTTTGAGCAAAGGGGCATCAGTATAATATGCTGGGTAGACTTTTCCTCAAGCCTAGCCTAGCAAGCAGGAGTACATGTTATCATCATCAAGCAACAGCAGTTTTTACGTTTACTATCGCAAACAGTCACTGCCAGCCAGTCAGCATTCACATCATACGATACACGAGCACAGGGAAATCAATGTTTTTCTAACCAGATGAAGACTTCTAAAGTACAAAAAGACTTGGCTGTGCTTTGTTGTGATGGGAATAGTGTGTGAAAGTATGCATGCTAGAGTTTGGGCTTCCTATGCTCCTGCTCCTGTGCTCACCGTAACTGCATTGCATTGCTATTGCAGTCAGTGGCAAGCTAACGTTACACGAGTCGACCAAAAGTGTTTTCCTCGATTTGCCATCAAATACATCATATTTTTGTATGTACATACGTTCTTTATAGTCGCTCAAGATTTAGAGAAGAACAGCAGCAGCAGAAGTAAGTGGGAGCTGTACTCCTGCAGTAAGTTTGGCTTCCATGTAGATGTAGAGTTACTTTGTTCGACTCGTATTGAACAACGCATCCATACACACGCTCTTTTACTACCCTTATATTTATCACAGGCAAAGGGAAGCTACTTCTTGATCTTCAACTGTGCGTCTGTCGACGTTGATGTTACCATCATAAATAAACCTTAAAGACTTGACTTACTCATTGGGTTTTTTCTAAATTCGCAAATGTGTGAAAATTTGTCTCAAGGTCAAATTTTTACAATTCCACTTGATTTTGTGACGTGCTGAGTAAGCAGTAATTAAGAACGGCAAACTAATTTCTCTGTCACTGTCAAGGGCGTGGAGCATAGCCATTCGAATTATTTTGGGTGAGAAACCCCAATTTTAAGGTGAGCTCAAATTCCACAGACCATTTATTTGTTTGCTTTTCGCAACCCGGCTACTCGAGTATATGCACATTTGCACTGTTATCAATCGAAAGATATGCACCTACTCACTCTTCATGCACATGTATAAGACGGGCCAATACATTTTTGGGTTTTTTTGTTTTTATTGACTGTATGCACTTTTCTTGGATTTTGCTTGTCTCTGGTCGTAGATCGAGACTTACTAGAGCTTTGGAAGCGTTTATATTTTTAAACGTAGATTTTTGCTAGAAAGCATACATTATTATGAATGTTTTAGTACGAATGGCTACAGCAACAACACCATAAAGTTACCGAGACACTGTTATGAATGGGATATATCAACAATGCAATTTGAAGTTTTAAACATGTATGCTTTCAGCTTTTACGACAGAGAATGTAAGGGAATGGCAATTAGCACTGCTTTTTGCTTCACTCTCCCACTGACTGGGATCCCGTCGATTTGTCTTTGTATAAAATATGTGTGGATTGTATTCTATGAAACATTTCGTGGAAGTATGGATCTCGTGGTTGTATGAAGAACTTCAGAAGGCCATACTGCAAAATGCAAAGAAATTCAAACAATAGAAAGAAAGAGAGAATTAAGGCAAGCTTGTCTTGGTATGTGTTGCTTCAAGGAAGAAAGTAAGGAAGATGAATACTTAATATGCATAATACATTAAGCATGAGACGGATGGGAAAAGGAAATGAATTTAGATTAAGATGAACATGAAAATCGACCATTCTTTCCGTCAGAAAGTAAGCCAAAGCTGGAAAGCATAAATGCCAGTATTAAAAGTCTGATGTGTGCGCAATATATGTTGCATGAAGGGGTGTCCGCAATAATGAACCCGTATGGATCATCATCACACCTTCACATTAATTGTGGTTTCTTTTGTGCTTAGTCAATATTCAAGATCTCTTATATGGTAGTAGGGTAGTAACGTCACAATTTATTGCATGGGAGTTAGTTGGCGTTGGGTTGGAATTGAATTTGGAAAATCAAGAGTATTTTTGTATCCGTCAGATTTTTTATCTTGATTTTTTTTGGGTGGGCTGAAAACAAATGATTTTTGCAATCATAACATGACAATTCACAATGTGTCAACTTGAATTTAGTAATCCATTCATCCTTGAAGTGTACTCCGGACTTTTGTAGAAGTTTGGAAATTTGCATGTGTTGCATACTCTAAAATATTTATATGTAGAAGATTTGAGGAGATAAATGTCATTTCTCAGGGTTTCTTATTCATATTGACACCATTTGAGATTCAAATTTGTATGGAGCTTTGTGCTCACATCGAGCAAAATTCATAGAATTACAATTGTGCAAGAAAGCGAGCTCTGCAGGTTGAACGTTGATGGATTTGAAGTTTTCATTTTACTTCCCATTTTAACTCATATTCTAAAAATGGTTTAATCCTAAGTCAGTTCTATAACTGTCATTGTGGTTGAACAGATGGGTTTTAAAGATTGGTGGAACCACCCGAATTTTACCCCTTTAAGGTAACACATTTCATGAAGATTCCACCTTTCCTACATTTTTGCATCGTGCTCACCATGTCGATGTCTACCTGTATTTGCAGCAGTGCACTGTTGGGGTACATTTCAACTTTTGAAGTATGGAGGATGTAGGAAAGTATATGTGAGTGAGAACGAGAACTGTCGTGGTACATAAAATGTATGTAGTGGATGGATAGAAGAATACCCTTTCTGCCTGAGAGAAACGGAGTGGAGCAGGAGATATAGATGGTCTCAGAAAATTAGATGAACAAGATGACCGTATATCGCCTTCTTGTTAGAGAAACGGAACATTTTATACATATGTACCATTTTTATAGGAAAACGCATGTAAAAAACTATGTATATTTCGCTTGTGCTTATACTTCACATACTCTCTTTCAACACATTGTATTACAACTGGTTCAGTCCGAGACAAGAGGCTTGTTATAAAGCCTCCTGAGATTTTCGCCGTGGATATGTACAATGGTTTTAATGATATTTCTTTATGGTTAACTTTAAATTTAAGTATGTAATGTAATAAATAAATAAATATATGATATTTTGTTACCACTGCTAAACCAAATTTGACACTTTACATAAATGGGAAAGAATGGGGCAACGTGAATCAAAATCGAATGGGCTACTACTATTTGATAAAACAAGCATACATATAAATTTTGCCATGTATAATTAAATTTGAACTATGTGATCCCCAATAAGATATGAATTGCCAAAATTTCCACATAATTAAACCAAGTGGGGTAAATTCATTTATACATATTATCAAAAGTCACATGATCAACACTCAATACTGCTAGTTAAGAACTCTCATAATACCCATTGCTGCTACCGTGGATGTTACAAGCGTTTGTTGAAGTTGAAAGCTAAGAACAGAGCTCATTTTGGTTGTACTCCTGTGGCTTATGTCAAGAAGGTATAGTCAGACACATCCCACCTCCCTGAACACAGACTGACGGAGCAGATTCAGGTTGTAATACAATTTTTTTTGTGATAGTGAGGAACTGGCAATTCTCAATTCCTACGTAGTAGCTGCAGCATCAGCAGTCGTTTTGATGCCCTATTGAGCACGTTTCAATATTTTTCAGCAGTAATCCTACATAACGGTATTGTCATTGTCATTCTGTTAAAAATCCCTATATTTAGAAAGTACCAACTGAAACATTTTCGTCTGTCCAACCCAAAACTAAATTGATTTTTTCTTCTTAAAAACCCTTATTGTAGAGTGAGCCGTGGTGTGCTACATTCATTTGTGACCCAACAAATTATTGAAAACATGAAATTGCCGACGGATAACTCAAGTAATTCGGAGGAGCAGTCAGTGTCCTCCTCCTCAGAAAATGGGGGAGCAGCTGCTGCAGAAGGAAGTCAACCTCAAGCTGCGGCGTCGGGTTCCAATGCCGGGTCAGGAGGTAACAACAACTCCCAGTCTTCGTCACAGCCTGCTAGCGGTGAACCTGCTGTTGACTTCTCAGAGTACTTATGGATGGAGAATGAGGAAGAGTTTGATAGTCAAGTAAGGAAACCTTCTAAACATTCTAGTTTATTTTAGAAACTTACCTCTATGACAACTTGAGATCTGTCAGTTGAGAATAAAAAAATTAACAATCTGAGTGATTGTCCAATACAGGTTCTCCAGGAGCTTGAGGATGAAGAGATGATCAATTACTATTACGAGCTGTACGAAGCATCTCTAAATGAGAACGGGACCTGGGGGCCAAACACTGCTAATATAAGATTCACTGGACCACCTCCCCCCTTTACCAACCCTTCGTCTGGATCCGAACAAGAGGATTCTGTGGAGACTTTAACTCAGGGGATCAACTCCCGTCTTAGTCTCGGAGGAGGTGGGGGTAGTAGGTTAAATCCTGAAGCTGCCGAGTTTGTACCTCGTGCTGCCAACATGAGTTCTCCGAACTAAAAGCGAGCATGAACCTAATAAGCAAATATTGAAAATTAAAATATTCGTCAGCAAAAATATATATATTATCTATATATCAAAACTATCAAAAGATTTATTGATTTAAAACTGTACAACTACAATCAACTTTGTCCCGAAGCATATATAAGTAAAATATAACGACGTTGAGTATGTATACATATGTTATGTAAATGATGAAAAATGTTAGTGGTTTAAAATCAGGTATTTCTTCGATTGACGAAATTGTATTGTAAAACCCTATGGCTAAGTATGGTTGTGTACGATTTAGTCACACAGATTATCTAATATATATCTATAGTTAACTATTAATTAATTATTATTAAAAAACACATTGTTGCTGTTTATCATGCGAGCGAACTCTGCTGTATATTACGATTGTGTAAAGTGTTTGTCGTCAGTTTGTGTCAGTTGTATTCTGGTTTGGAGCAGCTCAACTCATAAAAGCTATAAAACCAATATATATGCTGCTGCTGCAGAGTAAAATAATTTAGTTTGTACATGTTTTATAACTCGGATTTTACATTAGGTTTAGAACATTGAATTAATTACTTATGTATGTAGTAGTCATCCACTATGACTTTTTTGTCAGTTTTTGTAACTTGTAGCGATAAAGCTTGCAAAATAATATAATGCGTTGGCGTTATCTAATATTTGTAGTTTTTGGTAGTAGCAGTTAATTGTGCAGGTAACGTTTTGTCACTTGGCAGATTGATTCAATATCCCAAGTTTAGTCTTTTTTTCGTCGCCTCATTCTCGTTGGCTTGACAATTTCATCAAGGGTTTTCCATCTGCAATATATAAAAAAGAGGCTGGTAATTATTGAGAGGAGACAGTGAATGGTTTGGAATTGAAATATCTGGTTTTAAAAATAACACACTTGTTAACACTTGACTACTGCTCTGCCTAGTCGGTTTACCGTAACGAGTTGTTTGTGAGTGAGTGAAGCCCAGATCACGTTTTATTTCGTCTCCAGTTAATAAACAGCAATCTCATGTAGGATAGAGAGTAGTTGATAATTGTGTAAAAACTGCTGTATGATTAATTAACTTGAGTTGAGTTTTACATGATTAGCCAACATGGTGGTTCAGTTCAAGACATAGGTTTAGTTGCTGTAACATACACTTTCATTCCCTCCCTTGTCATCCTTTCCCGATACACAAAACTCACACACAGAATGTTTGAAACGATAGAAGTAGACAAATGATATTTGCTAGAGACGCGTGACTGCATTGCATGATATGAGTTAAAGTTTAATGTTATTGTTGTTGTTAAATGATGCGGTTGTTTTTTGTCGTTTGTGTTAAATAAATAACCCGTGCTAATTGTTCCAGATAAAGTGAGCAAGAAAGAATGTGGTGTGGTAACTGTGCGCATGCAAAGAATGATTGTAATGGTATTAATGGCCCAATGATATTTGTGCTATGTAAGTACATTAAAAATATAATTGTTGACTAGGTTAGGTATCTCTACTAACAACGCAGTCTTCTGACATAATATGCACATTTTATATATTTTTGTTTTGTTGTAAAGGATTCTGCTAAGGATGTACACATGATGAAACACACAGTAATTCCAACTAGTACTTGTCACTGAATGTTTACTCTAGTAAAAAGTGTACACTTAATCACATCACGATGATCATTCATGTACTTAAAAAAATCCTTCTGCTCTTGTTTCAAAATTTACTTTGGTTTCCATTTAAGTTGATTGAAAGCAAATTACCAAAATTGGGTATAAAATATCAGTGACCTCACTGCCAAACGTATTGTGTAAAATTCCGAAATAACTGTCTAGACTAGAGGTGAGATTAACTTCTTGCTAGCATAAATATTTGCGTGTGTAGTTAAAACTTTTAAAAGTTCTTTTCCTTTCCTAGTCCCAGTCATTCCTTTCTTTTTCTCTGACTTACTTAGAGATGCCGACTTCAGTGTATCCTTATCGTAATTGTTATCAAATCAATGCAAGTGTGGACAATGTGGGTGGACTATATATATTTTGTTTTTGTGGATTATTAGCTAGTTGCTCTATATATACCTGCTTATCTCACTTTATGATCTGAAAAAAGAGTTAAAAATTGGAATGAGTGTAATGTAATCTTGGATGCTACAAACACACCTTAGTTTGATAAAAAGTGTCTTTCCGTTCTTAATCAGATAAGGTTCTCTCGTCTGGTCGTTCGTTGTACTTATGATGATGTTGCGGTTTGCAAAAATTTAATGCGATGACATGCGGAATTTGGTCGGTTTTGAAAACATTAGTATTGTTAACTATATACAAAAAGTGTTTTATAAATGGTACTAAAAACATTTTTTATGAAAGAAATCGCTTACAAACAAAATTTTACACGTAATTTTCCAATACATAAATACCCTTTTTTCAACATACAGATAGATTTAGAAATACGTAGGTATAGTAAAGTGTAGTATGCTAAATGAAGGTGACTAGACAAACTACATCACATTATTACCCTTCTCAAACAATATTCTCTGTAGATATGCTAATGTGGACGGTTTAAAAAATCGATATTGCTTGCGGATTGCAGGTTACTTTGGTGAAAAGTGTGTAGTATAGTTGGCAGGGAAAATAATGTGAGTAAAACAAAAGGATTCCATTCGTTTCGTACCAAGAAACTAAAAATATTGATTCACCACAAGCTCAGCCCTCGTGAGAAAGGTAACTTTTTCCTACACCTATTCAGGAACAATGTAATGTGTAAATGTAAAGTGAGTGATTATATTATCGAGAACTATTATAATATATTTATAATAAAGAAATTTATGGGAGATGTTAAGCCTGAAATTCCTCTGAAATTGGTATTACCGTTATTCTTTCATACAATCATTTTGCAAGCATGTATGCAACTGCAGTAGTCACCAATTAGTCAACATTTGCCATTATTTTCTGCCAACTAAGTTATTATTAATTAGCAGCGCATATCATTGTGTGACATTATGACCGTGTGAACATCTTCCGAACAGCATCTTCAATATTCATCAACTCCAGATTTGACGTGAGGCCGTCAGAATCGGTATGCAAATTATATCATTGAAGTTTCTCATTGTTATTCAGGTGCGCGAAGTTCAAGAGTTTGACTTTCACTTTATAAGTTCTTAAAATGTTGACAGCCCTTTATCCAGTCTAATACGTAGAACCCTTCAGCACGCAACATTCAATAGTACCATTATTTTCATGATCCGGCTAATAAAACATATTTTCAGGGCAACGAGTAGGATTACCAGAATCGCAGTTGCATACCTATGAAGTAATAGAGATTATTGAGAATATTTTTAAAACCAAATAATAAGCATTGCGTATTGTGCACCCGTACCGTACCTTAGTTTGTGAATTGTCATTTTTCTGTTACGAATATGTAGCACAACACCCGCATCTCTACAACTTGTTTCATGGAAATCTGTTTAAAAGATACATGATTAGGCGGTCTCAGTAACGTAACGCAACGGTGCTACTGTGTCCCTATGTCACATAGCTTAAATCTTCTTCTTTGAATCAAATCTTTAGTGTCTAGCAGTCTAGTTAGAAATTTTCATACACAAACCACGGTAACATATTTACTCGAATCGAAATAGTGTGCGATAGGGTATACGCCTGGTTGTCCTAGCGTTGCACTGTGATCCCGTGTAGCTACATGAAAGTTCATTCAATCTTCCTTTTACAACTCACCAGCTGTGCAGTACTAGTCGGTACATACGAATGTGTGTCTCAAGATATTCAACATTTGATTGAGTTACTTGAACGTGTCAATTCATACTTATGATCAGTTCAAAGATTATGATTGTCAAAACGTTTCTCTTCCATTTCCAAGGGGAACATTTGTAAACTGAAGCCAGTGATTTTTTGTCACTAATTGTAAATAAAAGATTTTGTTATATTACTTAATATAGTATAAAGTTGTATATATATTTCAATTTTACAAGTAAGCACATTCAAAAGTCGGGAAAAAAGTACAGTTCAGAATCAAAACCTTCTATTTTTATTTAAGGGACGAAATATCGTTGTCCATTAAGTTGAGGTCATACGTAATATATTCCGCTTAAGAAATATTAAGGGCGACTTGGTGACTAGCTTTTAGGTGTTTCCATTCATCAAATATATTTGACGTATTTGAAAATATAAGTTGTAATTTTTTACAAGGTTGAATCTACGTTTTACATTTTATAGAGTTTCAATTCTCAATCAAGAATTGTGTTTTATACAACAGGAATTTGTAAACTGATCTTAAAAGTGTACATTACTATGTGCCGGATCGTTAAAAAATGAAGTGATTTTTTATGAATTTCTCATTTCTTTTTATACAGTTAAGTAACAGAGATTTCCTGAGGTGGCATCAATATGGCAGACGGGGGAGGTCAAAAGCCTGTTAGGAATAGCTTGCTAAGTGCAGCAACAGGTTCGAGTTTTTTCGACGAAGCTGCAATGTTGGTTCCTGTAACGTTGGTGGAGCCGGAGTCTGTTGGTATGCTACGTTTCTTAAATTTTATAGAAAAACATGGGGGATTTAATCTTGAATGATAAGTTGCAAAATATTTTCATCTGATAATTTCATCTTCTCATTTGCAGAACCCGCCATCGCAGAGATAGATTTAAATAGTGACGATTCCAGCTCAAATCGAGGTTCAGTAGATAAAGATGTCATGGAGCCGGTTCTGCTTACGGAAATAGAACAAGAGACCCCCTCGCCTGTTGAAGAGGTTGCTGCTCCAATCAGCCTTTTCTCTCGAGCAACCACCGGTGTTGATGCATTTACTCGCATGCTCACTGGTGGTGGTCCAAAGCCAGAATCCATTCAACAACCTACGTCTGAAAAGGAGATTCTTGCATTAAGACCGGCAGCAATGGGTGATCCTCATTCGGTAACTGAATTCGAGCCAGTTTTCTCAGGGTCCTCTTCAAATGTTACACCAATCCCTTCTGTAGCCACTCCACCTCCGTTGACTTGGTCAGCGTTACAAACAGAAGCTGCAACTGACAACAATGTGTCGTCGACATCGTCACTATTCCAGGGATCCGCTACAAATTATCCTGGTATCAGTGGATCTTTTGATAGTGGAACCTCTGCATCTACGACGTACTTTGGTGTGCCTGCTGAAGCAAACTCAGGTAAAATTTAGATTGTTTGAATGCTTTTGGTGTCAACATTATGAATTTTTGCATAATAATATTCTTTTGTATGGCAGCTATGGGCACTGTGCCAGCAGGACCCATATTTGTGCCCAATACTAGCTCCGTGTCTGGAGTTCCTAGTTTAACGGGGAGTGCACCGCTGCTTCCAACGCAACCGCTACCTGTAGACCAATCAGTAAAGATTGTAGGAACCCCACCAATACCCGGTAACAGCCCAACACCCTCCAGCACTCCCGGTAGGAGTAAAACAACAACAAACTGTTAAAATTAATCGTAACCTTGTTAGATAGTATTGTTTCATGTATGGCTTTTCGTTTTTTACAGGAGCTTCTAACGCCTTTAGGCTTGGTTCACAACGAATGAAGTACGTTCCATGCCGCGAAATACCATCAGTGCCGTCACTAACTCCTACTATACCATCCCCAGTGGTGGCACCACCACAGGCGCCTGCTCAGACGTTTGTTCCGCCTGCACAGACTTATGTTCCACCTGCGCAGACTTTTGTTCCACCTGCACAGACTTTTGTTCTACCTGAAGCACCCCCACCATACCAACCCCCCAACTCGGCGACGTAAGTGCTTTGTGATGCTTTCAAGCTTAAATTGTTAGCTTACGTAACCACTTTACTGTGATTTGGCATTGTAATAATGAGCTTATGTGCTCTCTCCCGTCACTGAAATCCAATAAGTTTTGAAGTCCAAACCCATAAAAATCGTCATAGCTCTGATCAATGTGAAGAATTGTAGTGAGGATTGCATTACATAATGGTATGAAAAACGTTTTACAGGGGGCCATTAAATGCAAGATATTTTAAACGCCCGTCATAACTGTGGAGGTTTTAGATATGTGGAAAATAGAGCTGCAGTATGATTTGTATGAAATTATTGTGAGTTTAGTGATCGTTTTGATATACAACTACAAACAGTCTTATTTCCTTCAGCTACTTGTCAAATAGTAGTGTGTCAGCTGTTTTACGTAGGGCGGTCCTGATACTCCAAATATCTATTCAATCAAACATCAGGTCATTCAGTGGAAATATGTTCAGATGAGAATCATATGGTGGCAGATTGAGTAATGGTGTGATGTAGTTACATTTCGCATCTGCAATGTAAGACAAGTTTCGCTTGAGTGTGATACCTTTTGTAAATATTGTACAAAGTTGCAAATTACTGTTAGAATCCGCTTTCAACGGTTTGTTGTTTGTTGTTGAATACATTTCGAAGTTCCAATTTTGTAAATTTAACGGTTATTGTTGCTCTTTGTATGTGCTGGTGTAGCTTCGATTAGATAAAGAGACAGGTAATTATTGGGGCAAAATGATACATTCATTTTAGTCAGTGCGATGTCTCACGGGATACTGGATCACTGTATATACTGTAAATAAGAACTGTCAAATCATATGGTGTAGCTGTGACTTTCAATATATACTCGAATCATTGTTTATATTTGGTGTGGTGTTCATGGGATCAGAACTGTACAATTATCGTAGGACTGTCTGCCTGGGCCTCAGCTTTGGCAGATACAGAGTTTTTGTGAGGTCTACGTGAAGGGATATAAAGGTCCAACTTCATACTTCGTATTCTATCGTCGGTTATATGTTCTTTTGCACTCCGTCGTTAGTCTAATTCAAACTAATATGGAGTGGTTTGGGCGTAATCGTTATTTGTATGGGTAAGTTACAAAGTAATAGTGTACATTACGGCGATTGTTAAACAATCAGTGATTGGGAATAGAACACCGTTTTCTGCTTGTTTGCTCGCTTATCAAGGATAGCAATTTAAATTTTTACAACCATTACTGGTAGCCGAGTAAATAATAAGTTTCTATTATTATTTTTGTAGTGGGTTTTTTGCGTCTACTTCTTCAAATCCGCAGGCTGGAGCATCTTCAAGGTAAATATAAAGTTAATTCAACTGGCTCCAAAGTTTTGTGTAGCATTTTAGTTTGTCTTGACTCTCCCCAACATACTGCATTCGGTTAAGTTTTTGCTGTGATATCAATAGATTGACTGGAAATGCTGGAAATTTAAGCTCCTCCGCCTACCCATTTGGCACTCCAGCTTCTTCTGTAATCACGCCTACTACCTCTTTCCAAGGAACTATGCCTTCCCTAGCCACCAACGTTCAGGCAACCAATGCGTATTTTCCCCATCCTCCGGAGGCGCAACAGTTTCTTCCTCAACGGCTTCCCCCGTTAACGTTCCATTGGTTTCACCGCAAGGATATTGATGGGAAGACAACGTGGAAGCCATTTTCCATTATTGATTCAGTGGCTTTGGAGGATGCCTTTGCTAATGGTTTGTGAAACATAATCTTTCTTAACTAGCAAATTAAATAAATTATATTTACTCATGTTTCCTTACCCTTTTAGACCCAGAAAGACTAGTATCTACTGACGGAGGACGGTATGACGTCTGCGTTAAGAAACGAGTGAAAATGGCAGTCTATTGGGAGGAGGCACCTGTTGATGTTCGCCGTGGCTCGTGGTTTTTCAAGGGACCGATGGACAAGAGATTTGTTCCATACGATGAAGAATTCTCTAAATATTTGGAGGTAAGTGCTATAGCTAGTGTTAAGACTAATTGTTCATATATTTATTGGTTTACTAGTAATTATTGCAAGGTTTTATGTATGAAAACCAAAGTTCTCGAAAGATCTAACGATGACGATTTGATTTTACTTTCAGAAAGAATATTCGGATTGTATGGCGTCAGGCGTTTGGCAGAAACGGCTGGAATTTCCAGATGGGGAATCTGTAATACTTCACAACGCTGGAGTTGTAGTTCACTTCTGCCAAGCTGCCGCACCTGATGATTGGGGAAACCTACCAGTGAGTGCATTCTTATTTTGTGTTTACAATGTCTCATGTAGACAAAAAAAATTGTTGGAGTAGTCCTAACTTGATTCTTATACTCATTAGGAAAGCCAAATCCGACCTCGAGTTGTGAAAAGGGGATGCGATGAAATGGAAGTGGAAGATGGTGAGGCGGCACAGATTGACCACTTGATTTTTGTGGTACATGGAATAGGCCCTATTTGTGATTTCAAGTTAAGAAACATCGTGGAAGCCGGTAATGAGTGAAGAAAAATAAATAGGATTTGGTAATTGCTAATGGATACATAACTGATCTCGACTATATTTTTTTACTTTAGTGGATGACTTCCGAGGATTGTCGTTTCAACTATTAAATTCTCACTTCCGAGAGTCTATTGATAAAAACCAGGTGGGGCGCGTTGAGTTTCTGCCTGTATCTTGGCATAAAGCCTTGCATGGAGACAAGGGTATTGATGAGCAATTGAAAAGGATTACGTTGCGAAGTATTCCAAAATTTAGGGATTTCACTAATGATACCTTACTGGACATTCTTTTTTACACAAGCCCGATGTTCTGTCAGGTAATTCAGTAAATCAATATGTTACTGAACTCATTCCACGAGCCCTATTAATGAATTACAACCTTTCCTCTGTAGACAATTATAACATCAGTTGGAAGTGAGCTGAATCGGCTGTATAAACTATTTCAAACACGAAATCCAAGCTTCAAGGGTCAAGTGTCTTTAACTGGGCACAGTTTAGGATCTCTGATTCTATTCGACCTTCTTGCTCATCAGCCTCTTGGAGATTCAAGTATTACGGAGACTGATATCGGTGGCGATGAACAGGAGCTGGTCACTGCGCAAGCTGCACCGGTAAGAGCTTGTGTTGATGGTTGCATGTAGATTGAAATATTGTTTAAGTAGATTCCACATTAGTCTGATTTTGTTTGCAGGTCGACGAAACAACACCAGGTGGATCGTCGCGAACAGTATCTTATACAGTCGGAAATGCCGGAACGGGTCAGCCTTACATTAACTACCCACCTCTCGATTTTAATCCAACAGCCTTCTTTGCCCTGGGATCGCCGATAGGTATGATTGTCATACTTTGTTTCTTACAAATGACTTTTGCAATTAGTTTTCCTTACTTAACTACACATTTGAATTATGCAGCCATGTTTGTGACGGTGCGTGGCATTGAGAATTTGGGGAATGATTTCCGACTACCAACATGTGCAGCGTTTTTCAACATTTTTCACCCATACGATCCAGTTGCCTACCGAATGGAAACTCTGATTGATCCGACATTTGACTCGCGTCCCGTGCTCATTCCGCACCACAAGGGGAGGAAGCGAATTCATTTGGGTAAGTGGGGCGAATTGACTTCAGTGGAGATGGAATAATGTCGTGTTGCAATGTATTACGATTCTTGTTTGATTACAGAACTGAAGGACACTATGGCTCGGGTAGGTGCAGATATCAAGCAGAAAGTGGTGGATGCGTTCAAGAACACGTGGAATACTGTTTATCAGTACACTGGATTGAGTAAAACTCAAGAAACTTTGGAAAATGAGATCCAAAACGCGATAGCTGGTGAAATTGAGAAGAGGTCGGAAGCAGAAGGGGCTGAAGAGAACGAGAATAAACACTTACGAATTGGATCATTGAACGGTGGCAGGAGGATTGATCATGTGCTTCAAGAAGCCCCATACGAGACTTTCAATGAATATGTCTTCGCAATGAGTACTCACGTTGGCTATTGGTAAGAATAGCTCTTAAAATATTTAAATGGCCAGTTTTGGACCAATACTTACAGAATTGTGAGTTAATGCAAGGATTAATTAAAGTTTATATGAATTCCGTTTAAAGGGAATCAGAAGACACGATGTTATTAATTCTGACTGAAATCTATGAAGGACTGGGAATACAAAGAGATCATCAACCCAATGCGGCGCAGGGTTTGGTTTCCCCAAATATGATTCATACTAGTCAGTACATCCCACAACCAACCCTGCCAATAGCACAAGCTTATGCTGCTAATGTAGCTCCCTTTGCCAGTTCGTTCCAACCGTCAGCACCTCCTGCGTCTGATTATGTTGGTACTTCAACCATGCACTACTCAGCTAGTAGCCCTGTGCTTGCAGCCGCGGCGTTTCCCTCGTTCCCATCTCCGGCGTCACTGGTATCAACGCCGTCAGCCTCTGTTCCGTTGATGCCCCTACCTAATCAATCAACCGAAGTTGGTCCATATCTACCTCCAAATCCGGCGGCTGCAGCAGGTGTCCAGAGTCCTCCTGGTTCTCGTCCTACGGTTATTGGAAACCGACCGGTGACCGATCCTACCTACTACCCTCGAGGTGCGTAATTGTATTGAATGCTCAATGTCTGCAAATTAACCCACTGTCAAAATTCAACAAGTAGTAATAAAAAGTTTAGAAACGCTTAGAAAATTTTCCACTGCTTTCGAACTGTCTAATCACACAGAATGTTATTTGGTTAAAGGTATGGACCCTACAGCTCCAATGATTACTTTGTCTCAAGTCGGACCTCCACCCAAAGTTGGGTTTGTTCCAAAACCAAATTAAAAGTATGTATCATGGTAATTTATGTTTTTATAACTCTTCCTAGCTTTAAGAATTGGTCCTGTTTTAAACCTTTAGTGTGTAATCTTTGTATAGCATGCAGTGACTAAGGCTTAAGTTGTTCAGGTCATCAGATCACTTGCCTTCCAATTTTCGTAGGATATTCAAATAATAGAGATTCATGTTGATTAATAAACGTTGTAGACTTCAGTGTAAAGCTAGAGCAGCGCTCCTATTTTAATTAGCTGTAGTTTCTTATACAACCTTCATCTCCTTTAGTAGTCACTTTGCCCCAGGTTTGTTGAAATCTAACTAACTACTACTCTGACACATATAGCTCATACTGTGACACGTGGCTGAATAGCGTGTCGAGATTCTCAAATTCGAGCCTACAGGAGAGGTTCAGGTCTGATCAGATGAAATGCAAACCTAAACTATTCATGATTTTTTATTTTCGCTAATAATTTTACTTTTTACGAAGGCGATATGTTGTTCCATTCACAAATCGATTTCAAGAAGTGTTCATTCATCACCAAGGTTTTTTCAGCTCATGGAAATTATATTTTATTCGTTCGATCACGTTTTAAAGTTTAAAATCTGAGCGGTGGTTAATGCCGTTTTTCATGTATTTCATGAGCTTGACTACATGTATTCCAGCTGATATGTGACGCTTCCAGTAATACTATACAAAGAGATTTAAACACAAGTTAACGTTGCTGAACATTTTTAATGTGCATCAACCGATTCTCCGTCTTGACTAATATGCATGCCTTCTATTGAAAAATGATTTGGTTTAGATTTGCTACTAATTTGTAATTTATGAGAAATCTGATGCATGGATACATTTCAAATTTTGTTGATGAGCTGGCAATCATGAAATTACGAATAAACAATATTATAACTAATTCTGTTTAAATTGTTGACATTGCGGAAACAGGTTTGCTACAAATTTCAGCTAATGCAATGCTTTCATCATGTTATGTATATGGTGCTCTAAGGACGTATTAAGTAAACACATGTATTATACACAGAGTAGACATGTTATCGTAATTCAGAGTCGATTGTAAGTGAACTATTTTAACAAAATGTAACAACTAACGTGTCATAAGAAACGAATAAGTAAATAAAAACTTTATAACTTTATTTTGGGAGAAAGTATCCTTGTCTAAATACCTATTTTGTCAGAATGTCTCTTATTTCCCCAATGGCATCATCCAATGCAAATTTATTAGGTACACTCATATGCACACCACCATAAATATTTATGTAGTGACAACCACAACGTCCATAATTTGACAATTAAATCACTAAACACAAACATTATGACTACCTTTTACTTAGCTCCCTTCAAAGTGGCAGGGGAATGTCAGCAGCAAAACAAATTGCAAAGGAAAAGCCTTGGAAGCCCCACATTTTAATCCTAATACCACCATCATCTTGTTAGGTAGTTACTGTTATAATTGACAAAAATTGGATATTATGTTTCCCTTCATTTTTAGCATTGACTTAATTATTTACAACATAGCAAACATACAATTAGAATTTAGGGATGACAAAATCATTGAATGTAACCTTATCAACTAAATGAATTACGAAAAACGATAGCACAGCCCAGTTGACTGCATTTGTACAACATGACACTGCATAAAAAATAGTAAGCAGTACGCCTCTTTTTTCAACAAACAATGTAGAAATACAAATGAAAAAAGCATCACATCATCATATCAGCGTCACGTCGCACTAATCCATTTGTCATGTCACTAACACAATCTAGAGTCAAGTTAGCCAGTGAGTCCATAACTGAACGGCAATAAACCTTCGGTGGAGCTACATGTGCCTAAAATATTTTTATAAGGGATCCGATCAATATACAATACAAGCTTGTTATTAAACAGAGCAAATCTCATCATCACAAGCTGAAGTAACCCAAGTACCTGAATGATCAACTGGTAAAAATAATAATATAATGGTTGATGATGTTGATAGTAGTAGGTGTGTGTGAGTATGCATATATATGTAATGATGAACCCTTAGTTGACTCGAATATGATACAATTTCAAGATTTTTCTCGTATTTAAATAATATAAAGGAGAAGGTAGTAGGCGACTTCTTTACTTACTTACAGCATCCATCTAAGCTCTGCGGCGTCCGTCCATTATGCAAACTGATGATGAGGATGGTAAATGGTAATGCTGCTGCTGATGATGATGAAGACGGCTTTGATTTGAATTGCAAGGAGTAAAAAGTGGACGCACTCCGCTCAACCCAAGCAAAGACAGGAGAGCGTTAGACAGAAACCGAGCAGACAGTAGTGGACGCCGCAGGCATGCAGTACACATATTTACGGTGGTGACGACGAGTGGCCAAAGAAAAAAGTAACCGTTTCATCGGTGTTTTCGTGACTTTTATTTATATTTTCTCTGTAGTGACCCTATACCGGCCGCAACATGGCTCGGATTTACAGAATTATTAAATTTCTTGTGCCTCTAGTTTCCCTTGTAGTTACTACTGGTAAGATTCATATTTTGGTTGCTAATTTACAATTTCCGACTCGGAAATCTTTTGGGTATCATAAGTTCTGCATTCTTTCAAACAGTTCATCACTAAAAATTTTATGTGTGGTTTTTAAGTCATGATAATTAAATTTGAATTCCTTGAAATGGCACCGCCGAGAAAGTTCCAGAGTGAATAGATTTAAGGAGTCTCAGAACTACTTTTTATCTACCAATTTGTATTAAGTACTTTAAGGAATCTATCCGGTAAGTTTTCTCATTTCTTAAATTACGCATCCGCACAGCCCAGAATGAAAAAGGATTGGCTTCATAAGCTTTGCATAAATACGTATTCCCATCCTAGTTTATGGGAATTCGCTTGAAAATAAGCGAAAAAAACTCGGTCATCTAAACTTAAAACAAAAATATTTCAATAAATTATTAGCAAAGTGGTGCATGCGTGCAGTTCTTAGATTTTTCTGATGGTAATTTTGGAACAAAAACAGTAAAAAGGAGCTGCAGGTTAAATTCAATTCTTTTGTGCCGTTTTCATCCCATGAAAATATGCATAGGCACACTTACAGCTTAGGTACGTCGTGAAAGCATAAAGAGTGGTTGCTCCTTCCTTTGTTTCATTTTTCATCAAACATCAAGTATCAGCAAGACAAAGACACTGCCACAATCATGATGACATGACTGCTATTCAAGTCAAATTGAAGAAGCGGCCAAGCTTTTCATCAAATTTTCCATCAATAGCAGCAACAAAGAGCAGTAGATGCTGTTCTGTCGGTGTGAAGTGAGCAACCGTCATAGTCATCATGAGTGTATGTATTATTATTATTTGTCATCCGACTAGTTGTCTTGTCTTCATTCAACGAGATTCATCTCTTGGACGGACGGAAGCATCAAGAATTTTTTATTGGTTGTCATACTTCATAAATATTATAGTGAATGTCAAAAATATCTCATAAACATTCAGAAAGATTATATTGTTGTTGTGCTTCTTGCAAGAAGAACTTGAACATTCTCAGTTTTTTTCTGAAGAAAAGACGAAATAAAAAACGGAGTCGGTCCCTCTTTTTAGTGGACCAAGTCAAAGTCAGCTCATTGTGCATTGCATAGCTAATAGTAGGCAAGTCATACTACTCGACATGCCTAATGCAGCACTGGCTCTTGTGTTTTGCAGAAGGAATGCAATGCAACTCGTTGAATAGTTATCGTAACGGGATCCGCAGCATTCAATCAACTTGTATTCGGCCTCTGCTGTCCTAGAGTCCCTGTTTTTGTATGCATTGTTAAATGAGATGTGTGGTCAATATATGTTTGTGCGTTGGACGAGGACGAAGAAGAGAATGCTTTTGATGATGATCACGATGAGGATGATAATCATGCCCATGCTCATGTCATTATACCCGGATTATCCCTATCATTTTCACTGCTACCGAAGATCCATTTTGTAGGTTGAACTCATATCACATATTTTTTTTGTTTTGTTTAAAGATTCTGTTCACATAGTAGTAATAATAACATCATTTGACTTTGACATGAAAATGTGTTACAAATCACAATCAGTTCACAACAAAATGCTGATGCTGACTTGCAAATAACATATTTCAGGTAACTCATTATGCCATAGAAATGGCTAAAGAGTAGCAAGTAAAAACCCTGATTTCTCGGTACATTTAGGAGGAATAAAGGTCAGTTGAGCGGAGTGATCATCATGGTCAATTTGTTGCAATTTCTTTTGAAGTCCAATTTGAGTGTCAGGAGGTCACTATGCTTTTCTCAGTTCAAGGTTTAAATGACTGCAATTTTGAAACTAGATCTAAAAGTCAACTAATGGTATTTGCTTGCCCTACCCCATAAGAACTGGAGACGCGCTCAGTCTGACTTGGAAGTGGCAATTTTCATTCAATTAAAGTGAATGTAGTTTTTATGCATAAGTCATTGTAATTGCTAATGTTGCTATTGACTTACATAATTTTAGTGAGTTATGGACGACGCTGACTGTCTGCACATATAAGTATATATCGATTACAATAAACTAGATATTTCATCATTCTAATCTACATTTTCAAGTGGAATGCAATGATGCTCACTGCTCAACCCCAGAAAAAAAATTAACTATTTCATTCATAAACCCATTGATATGCGTAAGTCCATAATGTGAAACACTTTTTTTCTATCTCGGCAAATCAATGTTGTTGAATGTTAATGTTAGATTGGTTTGGTTTGGTTTGGCTGCTCTTTTTCTGATGATTGCAAAAGGGAGCCTCTACTTTGCATACACATATTGAACGCAAAGTATTTATATCATAAAAGGTGGTTACATGCGCTCTCCTTGTTTTTCTTTTTTGTCTCGATCTTGTCGTTTGTCGTTATTGTTGCAAACACACGCTCAAAAAAAGAAGGCACGTACATACAGCGCATACGCAACCTAACGTTATATAGTCAATGAGCGTATGTACATATTAAGATTCAGTTGCTGGTGAATGGGTCATCAATTCATCTTTTTCGAAGTGCCTTTGCCTTAATTACATGCCTACACCCTGTTCTTATTCAACTGAGTCAATTAATTTTTTTTCTCTTTCATCCCCGTACCCTGTAAGTAGGTAGAGGTAGCCATGCATATGCATGAGATTGATTGAGAGTGCAGCTCAAAGAGTGATATTAATAATAAAATAAAATATATATACATACATCAATATTATACTCTCCATGGTTATAACAAGTACCTCAATCAATAGCTCACTTTCATATTATTGGACATTATTATTATTAATGCAGTTTTGATTTTCAATACTAAATATTGTGATGGTACAATTTACACGACGTGAGTAACTAGGCTAGTGTTCTGCTCAAGCCAAAAAACCAAATCTACTTAGGGCAGCTGCATGGTCATTGATGGAATTGCATTGACAAATGTCACAAATGAAAAAAATATATATTCTGATGAAAGAACAATGCCATCCCATACTATTTATTGCATACACCATTTGTTTCATTCAAGAATAAAGACATCCATGACGATTGCTTCTCTGTTGAGATGAAAGATAGCTTATAAATGCAGTTGTAGGCTTTATGACCTGTAAAAAGAAAAGTTTGAGAGGGGTAACAATTTAATTTTGTTACTACCAATAATCTCTATTGATTTGACACAAATGATTAGCCACAAAGTATAGTGTGGAGTGGAGGGGTGTACATGGACCCTTGTATTAAAGTACATAAACCAAAACATGTACTTACCTTCAATTGCAGTTGATGTGATGTTTTCAACGGCTTCACGTATGCATTTATTCTTATTTTCTTAATTAACCTCTGTGATTCCCCCAACTAATAATTTAGTTTTGATTAGCTTAACTCCAATCCAACTAAAATATTGGGATAGGATTAGTTAGAAAAAAATCAAAGGTATGATTAAATGTGGATGTGATTACTGATTACTGGCTGAGTGAGATGGGATCATGATCTTGTGTATGTGCTGCAGCTAATATGATGGTAGTAGTCGAACCCATTGCTTAGCAAATCAAAGCTGCCAATATTTTGATACAGGTATATTACAATCACCTAATTTGCTTGGCCTATCGCTCTAAATGACAGACTGTAAATCTGTCCGATGGAAGGGCCGTCGAACTAATGGTAGCCCTTCAATCGGTGAAATGGGTAGGAGTCCTTCAAAAAGTCACAGGAATTAGATGATGATGATGGAAGCTATGTCGCGTCCAAATGTATATTTTATTAGTCATCATATCAACATCAACCTGTGGGCCTTCCCTCTTAATTTGATGATAAGTACATTATATAATGTAGTGGTCAGCTATTAAACTAATATAAAGAAAAGAAAAAATGCCTTTCTACTTGATTGTTCCATTTGCAAAGCTGTCATCATGGAGAGTATTTACGCAGGGAGAGCTAAGGTTTTGCTCTAATCTCAATCCCTTTTTGTGTCAATATTAAAGCTGCAACTTAATAATTACATAAAAAACCAAGTCAAGTCAGCAATGCATGATAATGAGAGGCGACGTCTGTCGCCTTCCCATTCCCCATGACTGGCTTTAGTAGTAAGCTCATACAGTATTATGGGGTAATTTTATACTTACTCATATCTTGTCTATAAAACAATAGAGAGACGTCTCATAAGCAGAAAAAGTAATAAAACCACAAGAGGAAAACGGAAAAACCCCTGCGCTCACTCACAGTCAGTAAAAGCTACCATTCCAGAAAAACCAGGATAGATATGATATAGGTAATATCATACTTAGGTAGTTAGTAGTAGCATTGACTTGACGACTTGATAAGGTTGAATGAAGCCTTTTGGTGATGCAACTTTTATTACAAATTCACAGGTGAGAAAAAGCCTTGTTGTAGCAAATTGTAAATCATACTTTACAACTTTTTTTCAAACAAGTCCTAGTTAACGTACACACACTCAAAGAGAGAGAGAGAGAAGATCATCAAGAAGAGATTTTGTTGACTTGTAACATGACACGGCTGTACGTAAACGTTTTCTAAAAAGGCATCCATTGTTAGGTTTACAAATAGAGAGAATACTCACTCCACTCCACGCTACATACACGTTGACAAACGGTGTTCCCGGTTGATAATAGGGAGTAAACCAGAATGAATGCAGGTAGAAATGTGTGTGATGATGATAATCGTATGCGTGAGTTGATGTGATGATGTTATGCTCCTCGTTGCAACTAACAAGAAGACCAGTCTCCCCGTCTTTTCTCTGACACTCTGAACATTGAGCAATTTTCATCGGTCCGATATTAAAGATTCTCCCATTTTTATCTTGCATATATCATGTGCAATGCATAACAAAGTAGAATCTACAGTTCAAAAATACGGTACTTCAACTTGACCACATATTTGTTGCAATCAATGTGTCTTCCCTTCATTTTCGCAACTACCTAACTACCCCGAAGTAAATAAGTAAGGAAGCGTTGTAATAACAAAGGGCTACAGTGCACATTTCGTTTAAAAGCAGAATTTTAAAAAGGGCCGTCGAGTCAACTAAATACTGTTATTTTCATTCATCACATCACTTTGTTACTCCTCGAACATCTATTCTAATTGCAATTACATACATAGATTTAGGAACCAACCCACAGTCAACCACAACTCGGTAGCTTCGTGTAAATAATCCGGGTGGATTTGATATGTGCTGCCTGCTGCCAATGTCAGTTTGCTCATGTTCAACAAGCTAAACTTACAATTTCCGAGTTGCTCCTTTGCTCTTCGAGTTACATAATTTTGAGCACTCTCTCATGTCTCTAATCTCACAACTACTATCATAAAATTTGTGCCTGTCTGACGTGCTTCCCTTGTACATTATTTACCTACGGAAAAATTATGGGCATGGAAACATCCAAATATATTATCCCTTGAAGTTTATGCATGCAACGATTACATTGACAGCTCTGCTGATATCAATTAATATATTATAGTCAAGTCAAGGGTTGGGCACTAGCTGTAAAGGGAAAGTGTAAATAAAGAATCCTCCATAATGGGGTAATGATACTCGAGCACAAAAAGAAACATTTTATTTTCTACTTCTTCTTCTATTTGTTCAGCAATTGATTGTTCACGATCCTTTACCATAAACACTCTGTGGATGTTCTGTTTCCCTCAAATTTATTTACAGTGTTACGTTGTAAGAATGATCGTAATGATGACACACTTCCCATATATTACTCTCAAGAGAATATATTAGTCTATATATGAATATTGTGTATTATTATAAATGCTCAATTATGAATAATCTGTGGCATGTTCTGAAATTGATCGTCGTCCAAATATGGAGGTTCTTGTCATTTGAGATATTTTATTTTTTTCTCTTTCCTTCCATTCCCTTATCAATTTGGCTTTTAAAGGATGTACAGGTGTGTGGGTGGACTACTACCACCACCGCATCATTATCATCATCATCATGTATATTATATTATATTGCTGTAGATACGTGACAAGTAAAAAATAGAAGGAATAATAAGATTTTCATACAATAGTTCCGAACATCAGCACTAAACTGTTTAACTACATAGCTCTCAGACATGAAATACCTAAATTTTGAAAGATATTTCCATTGTGCTGACGTCAACATTGGAATAGATGCCGGTAGACTGCGAGTCTCCACTTGACAGAAATAGCCCGTAGTTGTCGATATCGATATATGCAAAATTTGTGAACATGAGAAATTCGCCATGAGATCTTTATACAGTTTTTTTTTCATCTCCGTGTCCTCAATCAGTCACCATCACTACAAACTCTGGGAGGTAGAGAAAAGCAATAAATCTCATTGTAAAAGCCGCCCAATCAAACGAATCACGTATCGATTTCTGGCATCTCTCTTTCTCAAAATAAAACGAATTTCGAGAGACTACTTCTTGATGATAATTTAAATAAAAAGTGCTTTCATTCTGATTCCTCATTGTAGCCAAATCTTAAAGTCCCACTTGTGTCTTGTCTTGTGTATAGGTGAGTGTGTCTTTGGAAAGTACGTGGTGGAGGAAGTGTCTTCAGACTTTCAACAGTAGTGACAGAATGAATGGCTGGCTCATTAAACAAATATAGATATTTGAGTAGTTTAGCGTGGAGAGGAGGTACAAAAAAAATTGGTGTGAATGGACCAAATGAAATGGAAAAAGTGAGTTGTAGGTACTTGGTAGTTAGTTTGTTTGATAGAAATCAATTTAATCTCACAATACCCTACAAATGATGATGAATAGATGAAGAGTGACTTTTGACTATTGCTGTTTTAGCCACCAAATTGTATTCGGAAGAGGTTGTCTTTGGCTTGGGTGTTAGGTAATTTTCCTTTGTTGGCCAGCAGCAGCACAATTTATTTCGCACGCACTTTGTAGTAATGATAAATACTCATTTGATAATCTCTTTGAGCATTTATGGATGACGATTTGGTGATGTCATTTTCCTTTGAAATTCTTTTAAAGGACGTATTGCTTTCAAAAGGTTTGAAGTACGTAGTATTCTCTTGCGGCAAAGATTATTATATGCGTGAATGGACAAGCACTTAAAATACTTATATTTTGTTTTCGTCTGAAGAATACTTGATGAATAATACATTGCTGTAATGACAGTGTATGATGGATATAATTGCTGTGACTAATTGCCGACCCACCCATGATTTCATTGAGTTCGTCATTCGCGTGTCTTGTCATGTCTTGCCGAATGCTCAAGAGAAATCATTTGTGGCTTCAAAAGGACTTAATTGTCATCGACGACAGCTAAACTGATATGGAGGCACAAGCGGGTTTGAGTCCCCATCAGCTATTAACGCTAATGAAATAGTTGTAATGAAATACATGTCTACATTTCGATATGTATTTGAATACCTATTCATTTTATCAGGCTTGCAGTAGCAAATAACCGTGGAGGCAGATCCAACGTATATAATATTATGGACGGAGTTCAGAGACATCAAAGGAGGGAAATTAGTTTCTAATTAAAAGCACGAATTGAACGAAAACTGATAAAATCAACGAATTTTATTTTTATACGAATTGGATTTGCATGACAATACAGTAGCTTTTGAATCAATATCAAAGCCATTTACAAAGCTGAAAAACATTTAAGCTTTTCTGAGGTTATCAGCATAAGGAATCTATATACATTATTAAAACTTATTTCACTCCCATGCCCACTGAATTGTGATGTCTCGACATAGGTTTTACGTATGAAAATAGTATGAAAAAATCATCAGATCATCATTTATGAAACAGAATGAGCTAATAATACGTACACCACTTATTTTCAGCCACACTCACACACAGAAACGAAAAAGTAGTCCAAATCGATTAAGGGATAAAAATCCTACTGCAATATTCATCACAAGCATACGACTAGCGGTATTGAATGTCTAAACCATATGCATCTTTAAAAGTGCCGTCAGCCATCCGCATTTTTCACCCATATAAAAATACAAGGAATCAATAATCAATCCAACTGAGTTTGGCCACTGTCGATTTTCATTAAAAGGGAAACCCTTTTTCAAAACGGTTTCTCATAAAAGAACAATTTCGATTTGGGAAGTTGTTAGGGCCAATTGATTGAGTGAGTTGCATTTTGCATTAGGATTTGAAAATGATACCGTTTAAAATCTACTAGGTAAGTAGGTAACTCGACAGAAAAGAAGGTGTAGCTGCATAATACTATTAAGTATTACCATGTATGTTATGTATTAAGATCCCTATTAATAAACGGGATTGGGATTGCAGTAGCAGACAGCCATCAGTTGCATCCTTACAAATCAATGACAGCTAGATTAATCGGCTTTGAATCTTTTAATGCCTCTCCTTTGTTTCAATCTGTGAGGACGACGAATTGCGTAACAGCTTCGAATTTATCGCTCACTTGCTTGCAAAAAACTGTAGGGAGTGAAGCTCAAAAACGTTTTCAGAATAGAATGACTACGACTCATTACACTAGCACTGTTACTTAAGCGCCTACTTGCTTACTCCATGCCACTCCACTTGGCTCTTCCGTCATTCAGCATTAAGCAAGGAAAAACGTAGACAGTTGGGTGGTGTGGTCGTGGTGATCGGATGTTAATAATATATTATAATAGGCTGAACTAACCTCTATTGCGTTTACGCTTGCCATTTCATATTTCACCTTATCTAGTCCACCACTTCATTGACTGAAAATGGTTGGAGGGATATTTATACGGACATTGAAATGACTTTGTACATAATAAATAGTATGAGCGCGAGACAAAACATTCAAGGTTTTTTTTGGAGTGACTTTCATTTGTGTTTCAGCTCAGAGTACATTATGTAATGTAATGGACTGATGTCACTTTAGCATAATCAATTGATATTAATTATGATATCTGTGACAACTGTGACGAATTTATTGGACTCTCTTTTTGAAAGCCGAAGGCTCCTGTGCAAGCAAAAGGTGGTAGTATTGGTGGGGTGCAAGCTTGCAATCAAATTAGAGCACACTTTCAGAACTTTTAATTCAATGAAGCAACATTTTCGTAGTCATTCATACATTCATTCATTCATTCAGTGTGAACGACTAGGTCAATTCCATACTGATCCAGTTGACAAACCCTGCCTTTTTAATTCATTCGTTTCGAACTGGCTAAAATTCATTACTTTTAAATTTTGTCTATGATCCTGTTGACCATCAGCTAGAAAAGGTATAGTTTCCATTTATTGGACAATACAACTTTTCACCATTTTCATCTCTAGTTTATTATATTGACTGACTATGAGTGGCAATGTAAAGGTTTTTAATCCACTCACCATTCCACACATGATTTGAAGGCTGAGATCAGAGATCCGAGTAATTAGCATTTCAAAAGTTGGATTTCCTTCTATGGATGTCCATTTTGTTCTTTGACATGCTCTCCATTATTCCATTATACGAAAAAGAGTTACAAACGTGACATGACAGCGTACCCTCCACATCATGTCATGTCATATTTCTCACTGAGAGAGAGGATGTGTCTAATCACGTCCCTTTTTCATGTCTGCAAAATTACTAGGGCATTATGAGCCTACGTCTGTGCACCAAACCTACTTGAGATGAGATGGGACGAGCTGTCTGATAAAATGCTTGATTATGTCATATTCTTATTGAAGTCGTCATGAGGGAAAGATAAAAATTTATGTGTTCATAATCTCCTCATCAATCTCTAGTTGATCTTGGTTTGGTTACTTCCAATGTTTTTAATGGATCACTTGGATTAAAGCTTCAGATGACAATGCAATTCACAATGCAGCAGCATGATACTTTTGGTGATTTGATTTGATTGGTGATGTGATGTCATGTGCAATCCTCACAGGTATGTCTGTATATTGCATATATTAACATTGTTGTAAGCCTCTTTAAACAAGTGCAACGCTCCCTTGTTACTTGTTTTTTTTCGTCTTGTTCTTATTCGTCATCCCTGCACTATTTCATTTTCATGTTCTTGAGTACTTTCTGTGAGCACTCATTTATTCCCATTTATTATTATTTTATGAATGCGTCTTGTTAATTGCTCCTTTTGCACTTGTAGTTTGTAAGTTGCTTCGTTACAAAACCATTTTAAATGAGGGGCGTGTGTGTCTTGATGAGATGATGTATTTTTTCTTTGACTCTTTGTACATTTCGATTACCATCCCATATTTATCATACATAATATATATTTATGCAGAGCTCCTTACTCACACAGAGGGAGACGAACAACAGATTTTTTAAAATTTTAAGCACGTACAATCAATACATTTACACAAATCAATATTGCTCTACTCTCCTCCATACCTTCATAAAAATATTGTTTTGTAGGACGGGTGTGTGTAGTTAACGGCACCTGTGTCTACAAGTTTGATTCGAGTCGAGTAACTCACATCATCCCCTAATCCATAAATTCGGTACGTGTACAATTTCCACTGCAATTGCATATATTATTGCTATTATTAATGAATTGTAAAATTGGGCGAGAGGACTGATTGCCAATACTTGCGATGGCGATAAAGGGAAAATCAACGGTTACAAAATTAGAAGGAGCAAGCTTCCCGACTTTTGCGCTGCTGTGGTGTAAACTTAATAATTATGTTGGTGTGCGCCTTGTGCATATAAAAGGTAAGGACATGTGCCTTTCAATTAGTACTTGAAAAATGCACTATTAGAAACACTTTCGATTGACACCTAAATTCAGAATACACAAGACAAGTGTGCAAGACATCAGATATGATATGCAACTGATACGTTTTTGCAAATTTCTCTCATCTCCCCAATTTCAAATGACTGTTTGGTAAAGTCTTGTTATGATAATGATAAAGATTGCGGGTTATGGACTGGTCGGTAGCTCATAAGGATTTAGCAGCTCGTTTTTCTACTACCTGGAACAATTCTCTCCCAAATATGGAGATTTGTTTTTATACGCCCTCGTTGACGTTACGATTACGACAATATAGCAAACATGCGTTGGTTATTATATGTATGCAAGACTTATCTTAAGACGCATGGCAAACGAGTGGTTTTTTATAGTTTCTCTTGAGGAGTCGTCAGTTTCATTTAAGAGTGAATTGGAGATAGTGATTGTCAGACAAATGTACATAATTTTGCTTTCTTGTCGCGTCTTCCGTCTCCAGCCCAGATCCAGTGGCTGAGCCGCTGAACCCTTTTCTCTCTCTCTCTTTCTCCAAGTGCTACAATTTCTGACGACTTGTGTCGTGTATTAGTGAGCAGCCCACTCAGTTTTTATTGACATCTGTCTATCAGTATAAAGTAATTGGGAAGATTTGGCCAAAATTCTCTCTCTCCCCATCACACTATCTTCCAGCTTAACGGCTTTACAATCATGTGTGTGTCTGCGTGGCTGAGTTGAGTGACTTGGAGTCTTCCTTTGCTTCTCTCGCTCACACAAACGCTGAGCTAACGCAAGTAAACTAGTTCCAAAAAGCGAGGTACATAATAGGCCGCTGCGCTGCTAGTTGTCTGGAATGGGAGTCGCGTCGTCTTTTGAAGTTGTATCACACAAATACCCACTACTTTATTTTTACGTCTGATGAATGTGAAAAGGGTCTCAAATGAAGGAGGACGCACGTAATAAACTGTGGCAATAAGAAGCGAGTTGCCAACAGCGTCCCATTTCAATTTCATGTGTTAAAATGAAAGCAGCAACAGCACGACTTCACTCACGACATCAGTGGTGGCTACTGATGCTAGTGGAAGTAATGTAAAAGATGTGATGATGGTGCAACCAAGCACAATTTTTCCAATTGCTTTCCAGTCCAATATTACACGGCGGAGCCTAAAGAAAATGGAAAGGTATATGTACATCACGGTTGTTAGAAATGATGCGACGACGATCATGCTGCTGATGATGATTTGGTGGTCGTCCTCCCTCCTAGAAATTTTGTCCTCTCTACTCTTGTGTACCACTGCTATTAGTAACGAAACTCTCAAGTCTGAAATGAAACACGTAAAAAGTGAGGAGCATTAATTTAGTTGAGAGGTCCTGTCCTCTCACTCACACACTGGCTCTTCAATATACATCGTGTTTCTCCTTCTCTCATTTCCTTCATTCCGCACCTTAAAGAAAAGTGGAACGTAGCAATTTTGCAAGCTATAAGAAAAGTATTCCACTGAGGGAGCCTTCCAAAGAGTTACTCTTCTTTCTTGCGGCTCCTTTGTCGTGATTTATATTTTACGGAGTTTGTTATGCCTCAAAATTGGAAACTGTCGCAGACTATCGTCAGCGCGTTCTAATTTTGTTTACGAATTAAGAGGTTTGTTATAACTGTATCACCATATATATTTTGATACATTGAGCTACTGCTCAGCAAGCAAGAATTAAACCCACGTACATTTTATTTTCAAGGGAGTCCCAGTCGTCTGATGACTAATTAGTAGTCGACGACAAGAAGTGGGTGCCCGCAGAGAAGGATGTATTTGAAAAATAAACTAAATTAGTATAATAAGTAAGTTTGGTTACAAGCGCACACAGAACATCCCATGGGTGCTCTTCACTTCTCCGGCTTTCCATGTTGGAGTTGTTAGTAAACACTCAAAAATGATATTAAGCTCGCGACTGAATTACATTTTTTTTGTTTCGGTTAGTATTTCCACTTTAGCAGTCTTATATCATTGCATATAACTACGTGATCACTCGAGAAGCCGCAAAAATTGCCAATCTACCTGAAAAAACAAGCCACCTCTGAGTTTCCTTTGCTGGAAATCAATCTAGAGAGACGAATATTGAAAAACAGAATTTATCCTAAAATGTCAATTGATTTTGGGGCTGCAAGTGAGTTTTTTGTATCATCCTCTTGTGTCCGTTCTTCATCCTCCTCCTCAAAAAGGGAGACGCATAAGTGGGCAGTAATCCCCACAAAACTGTCAACCACGCGTGCAACCTCCTAAGTTGTCATAGTTGTAAAGCAATGGGAGCAGGCCACAAAGAAAAGGAGGTTTGGATAAGAGCCCTTCAATGTTTGTTCAATTGAATTACATTAGCCCTTGTACAAGTCTTATACTCACACACATGACACAAAATAATCCATTAGAGAAAGTAAATACTTGTGAGGCGAATGGAACACAACAAAAACTTGGTTGCGTCATGTATGTCATGTCAGAGGACATGATGTGTCCAGTGTTAGTTCAACACAAGTAATATAATAAGTATATTATGTGCCCAGTTACAGTCTCCCAGGGTATCTGTTCAAATGAGGAGATAATGTACTTTTCATAATTGCATTTTTCATCTTCCATCCATCTGCCTGGATACTTGAGTTGATGCTCTCTCCCCAGTTTGTTTTGTTGACCCAAAATTTTACACGGGATGGGATGCGATGTATGATTTGAATTTTAAACCAGTTTGTTTTCGATCAGTTGAGTATTTTATTGTGTTAACATAATCCTTCGTCTTTGTCTCACTTTTTTTTTCTTGTGATAAAACAACGAATTCCTCCACAACTCTACAATCTTGGCTACCAATATCCGAATGATCGTGTCAACTCTCACGTCAAACGAACGTGAGCAGAATGTAAAAAAATATTTGCCGTCCCCGTTGTCGTTTTGTTTTGCTCCAGTAGTTCCACTTGTACTTAGAAAAATAGTTGAAGGAAATCACCTACCTACTTCAATACATCTTTTTATGGTATTGGCATGGCACACAAATTTACGGTCGGATCAATCTATGCAATAAAAATTGGACTGCTATGTTATGTATTTGCATCTTCATTTCCTTCAGGCTTAAGCCTCTTTTTCCATTCTGATGACAATGCCGTGCTGATGGGAATGGGAGGAAGGAAAACAAAAATGTAATTTTCTAAAGCTCGTTACAATTTTCTACAAATCTTTTTTTGTATCATTGCGGATAAAAAAATATTAAGCATTCTTCATCCTTGTCATTGTTCCAAAAACATTTTATTCTATGAAATATTTGGCATGTTCCCCCACGTACGCAGTTTGAAAACATTCTAGATCTGCTTCCTCTACCAAAATATTCATGTACTGTATTTATATAGGTCCATTTTTTAACAATGATGCAGAATGACATGACAACAAACATGTTTTACGATGATCCCCTTCATATCAAATTTCCTCCTTACCTTCATTCACATTGACGCTGTTGCTGCTTTTAACCCTCCGCTCACTTCACTTCTGATTAGACTTCAGACAAAAATGAATTAACGGAAGAAATAGAGAGCAATGAATGAAGTTAACGAGCTGAGATCATCGTTTTGTTCATTCATTCATAAAAGTGTTTGTTACAATCGTTTGACATGTTGTTATTTATAATGGCAGCATTATGAAATCAAATCCACCTGTCCCTTGCAAGTCTTGAATGTATATTGCATGGAGCATTAAAATTTACTCCTTTTTAACTGGATGCTATGCAATGCCGGTCACAAAAACAAAGTGTCAAGTCACATTACGTAGCTATGCATATATCTGTGTCTCACAAAAAAAGCTAATGTATCACGTCAGGGAAGACGGTTAGTAGTAATAAGAGTCAGCCATTTTATTGATGCTCTGCTCTCCTGTCTCTCATTTAAAGACAAATGTTGCAGAGCACAAGAAAGGAAGGGCGCATAACAATGTAGGCTGGCAAACAAAACACAATCGTAATCTAATCATAATATAAAATACTCACAGAGTAAGAATCCTAAAAGGCAACTCTCGCAGCTCCATCATCATTTCTTGAGAAGCAATGAAACTCTTGACATTTACAGGCTCACACACAAAATAGGCAAAATAGAGCTCTATCTCATCTCACATTTTATTATCGGCAGTCAATTGAACTAGTCTATTATTGCCAACGAGAGGGATATAAATGGATGTGATATCATTCAACCTTATCATGATGATATGATGTCGTCCTAGATGTAGAATGATGCCGAAAGAAGATATTGTAATGTGGTGCAGCCGAGATTTGCATAATTTTCGCAAACTCTACCGTTTCTCATTGTTTGACCAACTGCAATCTGCATATTGCAATTTGCCTTTTGTATACATGTCGAGCCCATTAAACCAAGTTGTTTTCTGCGCACATTGCTCACTTCAAAGCAAAGGGATGTCAATGAAATCGCCATATTAGTATATGGTATTATGTTTCGTGTTATTATTGGATGAATCCACCTTGTTTACCCAAATCGGAATTACTACTAGCAAATTTGCTTCAATAGCAGCAAGCTGCGATATTTGAAGACACAAAACACATCGCATTCTGGAGGAATATTGTCTGGGCGCAGTAAAAGTTTGAGCAAGTAACAAAACCCGTTTGACTCCAACCCAAAGCACAATTTACTGTTTGGGTGATATGTCTGTAATAGTCATCAGACCTGATCTACTTTACGAGCCGTAAGCCAGTTATTTGATCTATATGGAGAATGCATGTCATGGAACATTAATGGGAAGATTTATTACAATATTTCGTTCCATGCAACATGCCGCCATCTTCTATCCATACTTTTTCCCGTTTTGTTTCATGTACTAAAAGGCAAAAGCACAATGGAGTGTGAATCCCCATGATATATAGACAGTACGTATCGATGACTGGATGCCAACACGAAAGACTGCATACGGAGTGCTTTTGTAGCAGCATGACAAAATAATTTCATTCGATATTTGCTATTGCCAGCTTTTAGGGGAGTAAAAACTGTAATAAAAGGATGCTCTCATGGGCGAAAACGAGAAAAGAGCGGACTATTCACAAAAAAAGGTTTCAAAGAACTAAACATTCCAATATTTTATGGTTGGGCGACGAGATTTTTGCATTTTTTGTTATTATCTTATTAAAACTTACAACAGCCCATCAAACTGGCAGTGCACTCCATTCAGCTGAATATTACGCTGGGTTTGTATCTCATAAAAGCTCAGAATCCCCTGCAGTGCTTTAGCTGTCAGGATTCCGAAGGCTCCCACCTGACTCAATACTCTTGATAGTTTCGAAAAGGAGCTATGTGTGGCACAAAGTAGTTGTGATATAGCGGCATCATGCATAAAATATTGGGATGATAAAGAGGAGAGTGCATTTGGAGTAAATACAGGAAAATTATGACAGTTTTCTGGTGGAGTGCGTAAAAGCCGTAATATTACACATTTATATTTGCTCCTTTTAAAGCAACCATTTTTGTCTCATTTTTCACTACCGTGTGAAGTGAAGTATGTAAAAGTAGACGACTTGAACTTGCTTCTTGGATGATATCGTCATCATCAACACGATCATCATAATCTTCTCAGCGACCGCACAAGGAAAAACCCTTCCACTTTATTTATTTAGAGATACACACAACTTCCATTATCTTCGAATTCCCCATCCACGCTTATCTCGAAACTTGTAGGGCTTTTTCCTTCCCTTCACAACAAATTAATGTCCTTCTTCCTTTTTGACTCGCTCTCACAAGTCCCTTATAGACATTGATTATGTAACAAATAGCATTCTATTTTTTAAATTCTGAGTCATTATCTAGTCAACATGGCGCACGGGATGCATAGCAAATTCGCAATAAAATATGGGAGACACCCAACAACCAACCAGCAAGCCCTAATTCTTTTCTGGTGCATTACAATCAGTTCCTGGCATAATAAATTGTGCAAATACATAAACGCTTCAAATTCCAGATGAGAATGGCAACCTTACAGAGGGCGAGAGATTACGTGACATGAGAAACAAGGGGGAAGGTGTGATCATAAACGACAAGGGCCATGCTTCCTTTGTAGACATGATTTTGAGGATTTTGATGAACGATAAGTTTGTACTTGTCTCAAAAAGTACCCTTCATCATTTAAGTGGCATTAGATTCTTATTTCTCGTCAAAAAAGTCGTGATCATGATCATTTGTTGATAACAAAACGCATCTAAAGCAGCTCTTTAGACAAACAACACCAATGTTCACGTTGAGCATCCGTTTACACAAAGAAGCAACTTGTTTTTTGAGCCAATTAGTAAGTTTACTAAGCAAATGATATGTGATGAAGATTTAAGTGACTGCCATAAAGCATGGTGATTAATGTCGATAAATAATAATATGAAATAAATAGTATAGCCCTGTCATGTCCTGAGGACCTCACAGAGAGGGGGATATGTATTGGTACTTGATCGGGCGTCCTCACTTGATTCATGCGTAGCAAAGCTCACTTACTTAATTTCAATCATTTTAAGAAAGACTGCCTCACCACCATTCGCATTCACTTGGTTGCTCTTGACTCCCATAAAATAAAATAGAACGGTTTTCACAATTAATAATAAGAGTGAAGTGAAACACTGACTGAAAAATTTATGTGTAATTGGTCCATTCATAATATCGTCACTGAAGAAAAAGAAGTCAAACCACCTGCAACATTTTTTTTGGTTCTTTTCAACGGGACAAACATAACATAATATACAATTGCCTCAAGGTGACACGCATTATGTGATGTTTCTTCTTGTTCATCAACTAACTCATGTGATATATGACTCAGATATGGGTAAAAACCGTGCCCATTTCATGCATACATAAGCGCGCAACAATGTAATGCTCCCTTTTGCAATTAATAATGGATGAAGTTTGTTTGTTGTGTGTAGCATTAAAATTTGACCAAATACTTAATAATATCGTGCTTTGTACTTGTATTTGTACCACTTGTCCTGTTACGAGATTGAGCTTTTAATGAACAATAATTTAAATACGCACATTCACTCTGATTTGTATGCAATAATTTATCAATTCCATCCCTGATGAATGGAATGCTATTCATATAATTATAATAGTTTTTATTGATGAAGGTTAGATTTACGAGGTTGAGGGGAATATAGGATCATGGTGAATGGGGAAGCGTTAAAAAGAAAAATGAGAGGCCAAATGCTAAATTCGAGAATAAAATAAGTACCCTCCATTTCTACTCGTTTAATATGTTACATCTTATGATCAGTTTTGATAGTTTTATGCATGCAAAATAAGTTATGACTAAACCAATTAGTTATAACATCAGAGGACAATTTGCACTTGATTTAATTTCGTAAAGTAAATATTTCCCTTTAGAATTCAAGTATAACGCAATATATCAGTGGACAGATTTTGTTTACAAATTAGTGTATGTACATCTTTTTCTCTCTCTCTCTCTACGGGGAGCAAAAGTAGTTGGACGTATTGGAGGAGGAATTTTGATTACCTGAAAAATTTGTACAGTGACTCAACCTGCTTGTTCTTGTTAAATGCAAATACTTACGCACACAAGTCATTTGCTTATCAGATCAAATCAAGTGCAGTTGCTACGCTAATCGATTTAGTTTTATTTGGCATGCCTGCATAATTGATAATGTGTAAAAAACAATAAATAATATTATTGCGTTGCAATAGATTTGGTGTTTGATTCATTATCCCATATTCAAACAAGTACAACGTAATTACATAAATGATATGCCCAGCATTTTTCTTTTTCGAATGAATGTATCAAATGATCGCCTACCAAAATGGATGCACTACAGATTTGAATTGGATGGAATCATTCACGTGCATCTACATATTCTTTGCACGGGATTGGCAGTCTTTGAAACCGGTTACATTATGTACGTTGGCAGAGCACATTGTTGTTACAGATACAAAAGATATTGTCACGCATATTTTGAAAATGACGTAGTACCTTACGTACGCACGTTTTCTGTTCTGTAATCAAGATCAAAGCTTTTTATGTAAATTACTCGAGTATTTGAACAAGCAACTACTATTATTGCCAATTTATATTAAAAGTGCTCTCTTGACTGTAGTAATGAGTGTGTGCAGAAATGGATGATCTATACATTATCATCGCTCATTTTTTTCACTGCATTCCAGTTACCTTACGCACTTACATAATGACCCTTCAAGTTTACTAATCAAAGTCAATAATAATGTTGTATTCTAAAAGCTACTTTCAAAGACACCATTTCACCATCGTTTCTAAGCTACTTAGGTTGCGTTACGAGTGAACTTGGCCTAGCAAATAAAAAAGGGAGGTGGTTAACGCTAACGCTACTGGCCTTTGTGTGATGCGACATGCATAGCAATCCCATTCTGGCTTAAACATCTTCAGCCCATAAATTGATATGCGGCACGCACTTGTCACACTCAAGTAAGAGCTATTCAAGTGTGTAATATGAGGCAGTGAGAATCTTATGTAGCTAATGTAGAGCTATGTGTCTAAATATTAAGCACAGCCCGCAGGATGAAGAGCATGCAAATTAGGGACTTTGTCAGCAGTGGAGGAGGATGATTTGATGATGCTGCTGACGCTGAATTCCTAGATCTAGATGGTGAAGTTAGCCTTTTTCAAAAGATCTACTTTGTTGTCATACATGCATAATAATATGGTACAACAACACACATGTTTTTTAATGACATATATGTTCATGCAACTGTTATTAATAAATGCTCTTCATGGTCATAATAGTTTTGTTGATGTTGGTGTGAGTTTTTGGACGCATATCATTTGGTTTGTTTTGTTTGGGAACTGCAATGTTTTGTAGTACCTTTCAGTTTAGCCGGGGATGATGTGATGTGAGATGATGATGGTTTTCGCTGGTAATTGCAATGATATTCATTAAAAGTTGAATGTAGATAATGCCCCCATTTCATGTTTATGTATCATTATCATCACATCGTCGGCATAATGTGGAGCCACATTCTTCAGCTCGAATTACAGGGATATTGTGCATCACATTATGGTCAGTTGTTATTTTCATGTAATTTGAGAAATGATTAAAAAAGGAAAATATATAATTTAATTGCTCGAGGAGCAACCATCATCATCTCCCATCCCATTGTTGGGATTGGAGTTGGAGGAGCATCTGTCTGCAACGCAAAGTTACCATCATTAATGGTTGTGATGTGATACTTTTCAACTTTTATTCTCGAACAAGCAATAGCTACGCTTTTAGCACATCTGCAACATATTTAATGGATTAGCACAAAAAGAAAGGGTTTTGATTTTGTTTGAAAGAAGTTGTAATCTGATGATGATGATGATGATGTTATGGCGGCTGTGCGAGTAATTAAAAAGTGTGCAACACAATAATATTGTGTGCGCTCTGCTTAATTGGCAGTAATGGTAATTTATCCAGTCCAAATCGTGTTGGACATATTCATCCCTTGTGGCTCTTCTCATTAAGAATTGTATGAGCAATATCTAGAGATAGTGGACCCATTTTCAAAATTTGCATATTAGCATCCCAACATTTTGGGGAATGGCGTGGGGAAACGTGTGCGAAAAACAAAGGTGGCCGTTTCTATCGGTTAGTTTGGAAGCGTCGCACTTATCTCATTATGATGAGCTTTTGTTCTCTTTTCAACTAAAATGTAGTTGACGGGGACTCTACTTCATTTTTACGACGTGACCATCAACAAAGGAGTTACTTGTTTGGCGCTTCTTCTCGTAAAACTTTGAATAGGAGAGCAAATGCTCCGTTTTCTTTATTACCTTCAAGGATACTTCGCTACCATCCTCATTCATTCATTCATTTATTTTACGGGATGAGGTTGTCCTGTGCTCACTCGACCGGAATCCTTCCTACCCTGTTTAGTCTCTCTCTCTCTCCCATTTTAGCACATCCTTTCTTAAGACTCCAAGTTGGTAATTGAACTTAAATAGGAAATGGGGTACTTGTGGTAGTTTTTAACAATCAGGGGAACGAGCCAACGACTCTTTTTGGTTCCTCTGAAAATATGCTAATGAGCAAAGTCATTACAAATGAAATGGTCCAACTTAAGATTCGAGGATTTGAGGAGAGGGCACAATACTCACATATTATGAAGCTACCGCACCACACTCCACTACAGAGTCAAAAAGGTTTGGGCAAGGTTGCACAATAGAATGTAATATAAAATTCATTGCCTCTCCTTTAATGACTCATATACTTATCTCCACGTTATTGCTGGAATCTCTGCAAAACTGTCCTTGGACATCTCTTCTCTGTCAATGTGTTCAAGTGAGAAAGTTTTAATGGGGTTCTTCACAGAGGCTGAGAGCTTGGTGAACTCTTTCCTTTCTAGGAAGAACTTGTTTTGGTGGTGGGAATGAATGCTTGTCAAACATCAAATCAAATTTATTTACGAACGGGCTCATTTTGTGACATTACGCCCTCATTTTATTGGTGTGATGTGTTGAACTTAATGTGAAGGAATGACAGAATGCAGAACTACTTTGATAAAGTGAAACATTTGATGTATAATAAATGTAAATCATGCTTCGAATTTGAATACCATGCTGAATGATGATTATGTATCTTGTTCTTTTTTCCTCTCGAAATTTACAGCAGATTCTTTACTCCTGCAAAACGTGGGATCAGCTTACAGAGGCAAGTACCTAGGTCCACTAACGTCTCGGAAGCATAGTGTGACCGGACACGTCTACGCCGTTGACTCAAGAACACTTCATCTTCAAGGATTCACGTACGACGGAACAGGGCCAGGTAACAAACCCAATCTTTGAGAAACTAACTCCACTTTCCTTTTAAAATTAACTGGATCACATCGTAAATCAAAGGGCAGAGGCAGAGTAAAGGCACATTATAAATTACGCTCACTACAACTGAAGGGAAGAAGGGTGTCGACTGTGAAGAACGGAGCGTTAGCCAAGAGTTGGAAAAATAAATAAATAAAAATTTCCCACATCAACTGCCTCATAAACGCTTACATATTATGGAACTTTTCTAGCTAACTATGAACAAAACTATCATTAATCTCTGTGTAGATTTTCTCCAAAGTTCAAGCCAAAGCCGAGCCAAACCAGCTCACTAAAAAGTTTTTTTTTATATGTGGAATCTAAAGCAGAAATACAACTTTCATCTCTCCTCACTTCCATGCACACTTCCTCCAGCGATCTAAACACATTTATGCGCATTCACACACACCATCGTTGTACACAGACGTCGGGGTCATACCTACTCATTATGTATTTAAGGGTTTATTGCGGAATGGAAATGTGCATGTTTGCAGAGTATGAGTTTTTTTTTCATTCTGAAAAAAAGTTATTCTGGGTTCATGAGGGAATTAATGTCATCCTTTGGTTCGCGTTGTACAAAGTTTTCAGCAAATAAATGGAGTTTTAGCCGCCAAAACTTGTCGTTTGTACGAGTCATCAGAATGCAAATGTAGAAATTATCATTTTATAAGCTCAACAACTAACTCATTCCTCCGAAAAAGAATTTCGGCAAAATCACTAGGCCTTGAAAATGTACAGCAGTTGAGTTGGTGTAGTGTGGATGCTGCTACGAGAATAAATCCCGGATACAATACAAAATACTCTGTAAGCCATACATTATGAAAAAGTTGTGTAAGCAAAAAATATTAAGAAGTTTCGGATAGGTGGGATGATGGAATGATGAATTAAATTATTCCATTTGGATGCATTCTTGTCGTATTCGATTAGGAAAATTTTTGCTTCTCTTCCTCTCCTCAAAACACTTTAGTTTAGAGATACATGTTATGATATGACATACATATTGCGAAACCCTTTTGAAAAGTGAAGGACAATTAATAATATAACCCACATTGGAGGAAAGGAGATTACCAAGTTTTTAGTGAGCGATCGGAAAGTTTGTTCTTCCATATTTCTTACATTATATACCCCATTATAGTATGCAAAGCAGTTTATCCGCGACTAAACACGAAACGCTTGAGTGGAGCCAGAGAAAAAATTATAGGAAACATAATACCATCGCCATCCGCTTCTTTCTCTTGCAGCTCCAGCACATTTTGAGAACGAGCCTTTTGTTGCTGTTGTCAACATTCCTTAATTCTTTTCATAAATATTAAATATTTTTTTTACTTGGGAGAAAACTGAACTTGAAAATGTACAAGTACAAAACACTTGCTCAACTCTTAGATATGGTAGACGGTGCAAGTGACGAGACTGATGGGAAGATGATGCATGATAGGAACGTAAATCTTCTCGGAGATAAATGAGCTGTCTCCTGGTATTATACAAGAGGAATGCAGTGAGTGAGCGAACAAGAAAAAAATGTAGATAGGCTTCGCAACACCCTCCCTACTTATCTTCTGCTTCCATTCTCCACAATTCAGAATTTTTGCCAGCAAGTCTTGGCTTTGGAAGATGATAGAAGACAAGATGAAGACATTGCATGTCAGTCTCCACCGTTCCACATTAATACATAGCTGGGTCCGTTACGTTCCCTGTGATGGGATATTGTGGGATGTCAACTGTGTAGACAAAGTGAAGCTGTCAAGTGGGAAGTGAATAGGATGTAATGTAGTAGCAGAGTATCGCGAAAAGTTAAACTTCCAACTAACACAGCAACCCATATCTCATCATTCTTGATCTCTATTCACAATTTTTAAAAGGGAACCTGGATTTTATGCAGACTATCAACAACAACAACAACAACTAGGCTAGATAGAGACATATTTAGTATTATCCGAGGTATGTACATCGACTATACTCCAATTTTCTTATCCATCAGGACATTAGTGTTAACTGGATGGTACACGACTGTCAAGCCTTCAGGCATCTCATCACATCCCTTCCTCCTTTGTGGGGAGAAAGTGCGAGAGAAAAAGAGACACATGTGTAGAGCCACCTCAGCAAATCACTGTATTAAATATTACACACAACAAGAGAGCAGAGGAAATCGCTATCACATCACTCTTCTACAGTATTCCCTTGTTGATGCTTGTGAAAATATCTTCTTTTCCTGAAAAAGAATATAGTTAGTAGCATGGACAGATGAGATGGGAAGTCAAATATTTTTCACACTTTTTTTATATCATCATCGTTTCATCCTCTCTTCTCTACCTATCCCATTTTTACTTTGAGATTTAGCACTTAAAGCGCATAAACTTGCTATAAACTAGATATTATTATGAACGGATAAGAATGAAGAGGGAAAGTCGTAAGTCGTGAACTGGAAAAGTATGTGTAAACTATATATTTTCTTTCACTGTCTCCCTCTTTATGGCCTTTCACTGTATGAATTGTGTGATTCGTGACATGCATATAAATTTCTGGTTATTTTATAAAGTAGAGGAGCAGGAGAAGTACGAAATTTCATGGCTCGACAGGTTCTGTAAAGACTACTACTTTTGATTTAGCCCAGTGCCACTACCTTCATTCCTTTTTAAAGTATCCTTCATCACATCACATTCATCAGCCATTCATGTATGTATCTGTTTTTCCTTCTCTTGTCCTCGTCTCCTCCTTTCCTATCTCGCCTTTTCTTTCCCTTGTCTGGCTCACAATCTTCGGAGGAGAACGCATAATATTCTCTATTCAGCAGCAGAATTTCGGTGTGAAGACCAAGACGTATTAAAATGAGTATAAAAAAATTCTCAAGTCTTTTTTGAGCATATTACTCTTATTTGAATACTACTCCACGACTCACTCACTCACTCCACACTGAACAACGATGCCTATAATGTTGAATAGGAAAGTGGAGTAAAGGAGAGAGATTTCCTCTTGCTCGTTATATTTTAAATATGCTGGGGAAAAGTGGTTCTTGCTATGCATGAACCTGGGGTGGAATAATGGAACGCTTCTTCAATTCATTCGCACAAGTGTAAGCAAATACAAAAAGAGCGAGGAAAGAATAAAAAAAATCTGAGAGAAACAGCAATATAACCAACACTGGTAGAGAATAAGAAGGACATGATTTTTCCCTATATTGTATCGAATACCCCATAAAATAAATTACTTGGGAGGACCCAACTTAACTAAAAAATCCAGACAGAGTCCTCTTTTCCTGTGCTTTCTTCCCTTTGGAGGGAACCTAACCCAAAGTAGGAGCAAGCACACACGAGAAGCGAAACATCTCAGGGGTTTCTTTCTATTTCATTTGAGCTGGAAAGCTTTTTCCAATGAAAAATGATGAAAATGGTATGCAATGCATGTACAAGATGAATTGGTTTGCAAGACAAGGTAAAAAACCAACTAAAATAGAGCAGGGTGGCTGCAACCTGAAACCTAAGCTCATACTACTTATAAAGCATTTTTTCTCCATAGCAAAAAGATATTGGCACATATGTCTTATTGAGTTTCACCAGTCCTTCTTGATTATGGGGCTGTCATTTGAATGCCTCTTAGAAAATGGGAAGTAAAAATTCGGGTAACGAGCTACAAGGAAAATCAAAATTTGGCTGGGGAAGAAAAGAGTATATTATCAAAAGAAGAAAAAGGATGTTAAAAGGGAAATAAAAGAAACGGATGCATGAAAAGAACATAAAATTCGCATGTAGATTTTTTGAATTAAACCTCACTATTCAGGATAAAAGCAGCTAGATATATTTTTCACAAAGAAATATCTAGTACAACACATCCACAACCACCATATTTTAACAATACACACAGGAAACTCCATGCACGGTATTATTAAAGAGAGAAAGCCAAATATAACTTGGTGTGTGCTACTGCTCTCCCTGGGTGAGTTCTACTCATTCATAATCTGTAATATCATGCTATCGGCATCCTCCATCTTTTCTCCGCTTCGCTGATGATAACGATGAATAAAGAATCCAAAAAAAAATTGTGTGTGAGCGCGCCTCTGCTCATGAGGCAGAAGTACAAACGACAAATGAAAAGACGACAGCAGAAATTGTATGAATGTGTGTGTGTGAGCTTGATGAAAAGAAAATGATTTTTATCTCCCATCTCTTCTATTCTGATTGCAGATGCATTCTTCTGGATTGGATTCACCGAGTCTCCCAGTCCTCAAGGCATTATCGTCCCGAATGAACGTGGAACGTAAGTTTCTTTTCTCCTTCCTTTTGTCAGTTCGGTGTTACTAGGTAGCGGAAGTCTTTCTTGTAATTGTGGCTTCATCCATCCCATCCTCTTCTGTCCATCTTCCTGTCTATTACAAATATTCACTAGAGCCGACTGACTCCCCACTTAGCTATGCCATCACCTCACAAAGGCAAACTGGGGCTATGATATCAACCATGAAAATTCTTTTCACTGCTGCAGCTAGCTTGTTAACTGTGACGTGACGTCATTTCATTACTCCTCTGTCCTTGAGTCCCCATGACACTTCCGATACTTCCGTATATTATACCAAACCAAAAAGACTCTGGTTATACGAATCATATCTTCATCATCACATTATTATTATCGTTCTCCACATTTATGCTTCGTGTGTGGCTCAATGCTTTCCAGATCTTGATTATTTCCGTAACAGTTGTACACTTTTTTATTCGAGTTGGGTTTAGTCTAGGCTCTTGCCTCCTAGTCAATTTGTGTTAAGCTCAAGATATCATTTCATCAGATAGCCGACTTACAGTTTTCATTTTCTTTTCATTCCATTATTCCTAGTATTGTTCCAGAAACCAATTCCTTTTGACCGTGGCCGCAAGCCACTCAATCAAACTAAATTGAATTTGTTAACAGAATCGATAGTATCAACACTATCAACAATAATAATAATACTTTTTTTGAGTTGTGTCAACATCTTTCTAATCTACAGTTACATTAACAATTTTTATGGCCCTTATCAGCCAACTCAATCACAATAGAACAACCTGGGATTAAACGTCCTTTCCAATATTCGTGTCCTTTGGGATCAAGATGATGATGATGATGTTGTTGCTATGCTTTTGATTTCAGTAAAGAAGTATTGACAGCTTACAATGGGAATGACATTACCATCTCCCTCCCTGATGGACTTACGCTGAGAGACATTAAATGGTTTGCTGTTTGGTGTCGCGCATACGAGGTAAGTAATTATTCATGTTTTGTTTGTAACAGTTGATGAGTTAATGTCTAGCTTTGGTTTAAAATGTAATTATTAGGTAACAAATACTTAGGTACTTAGCTCAAGTGCTGTATGTCTGCCAGCTTGATTTTTTATGACTCTCTCCACTTAATTGGGTCTTGCCAACAAGATCACCACATGTCAAGTTCCACCCATTAAAGATTTTTTAACAGAAATGTATAAAACATAGGAATATTTTTCCCAGAATCTTACAACTGACTGACCTTGCGGGCAACGTGTATTTGAATTTGGTTATGTAATTATGACACTCGACATAAATGAGGTAGAAGCCTTAAAAGAGGAAACTTATTTTGCAAAGTTCAAAAGGTACTTAAAAGTACTCTGCATGAAGGCTATCGAGATGAATAGGGGAAAGAGGGCGAAAGGGAATCTGATTTGATTTTGTATTAGTTTTTGAATGAAAATTGAAGTACGTCATCATGGCGATTACGTTGAGATTGGTGTTGAATGAGATAAATTACCAACTTAAAGTATTGTAATGTCTCACGTGTTGCGATGTTGGATGTGATTGATATTAAGGACTAATAGCTTTCTCACATGAGTTATCATTATCGTTGCAGTCGTCAGCTAGTTTAGTGCATTGGAGATTTGTGCGTGACGTGACGTGAGTTGATGTGATGATGACCTTTGAAAATGTCAGAAATGCTGAGATTGCAAAGTTACGAAGATGAGGAGGCAGAAAAATTTATTGACCTAGATTCACTCATTCAACTCTTCTCTTGATAGACAGATTAGTAGTAAGATGTGATGAGCTAACACAACAGCATGACTAATCTCTGTTGATCACATCAAATCTCTCATTTTTTCAATACAAATCTATTCAGAACATATCAACAGAACAGAGCGGCAAAAGAATTGATTGACGGCATTTCGCATTCGTTCTGATAATCAATGATTGATATCCATAGCGATTAGCACCAACAATTAAGCGCTATTATTGGTGATATGAGAAATGAAAAAATGCAGTTTTAATAGCCATTGCAGTATTTTTCTTGAATGGAAATCATTTTTGAAAGGGTCATAATGTCACGCTTCAAGAGTTCTAGAACAAATGAACAAACCAATTTAACTGCACTCATGTCGTTTACTCTTTTATGATGATGTTTTAAAGAGACAAGTTGCACAAAAGCTGTTTCAAGGTGAATGTATCATTTAGAATAGTATGGTTGGTTTTCCCACTGCACTCGTTCTGCTCTCACGTCTGTCTGTCCGTCTGGGATGATAAAATGGGTGAAATGACCTTGTCAGCGAAATCATGTGCAGAAAAGCAAACACAATCAGTCGAGTCAACATAAATCTTGTGTTGATAGAAGAGATTGATGGATCCATTTATTTGATTAAAAATAAACTAAAACAGAGTGCTGGCGTAGAAAGAAATGGAAGACCAAAAAAGGAAGATAGATGATGATAAGAGTGTGTTAAAAATTGGACATTTTTCGTGTTGTAGGTCAACTTTGGTGATTTGTACATTCCACCAAATTTCGATTTCCCACAACCTCACGTTATTGGCTCCATCGTGGGACAAGGTGTCTCTTCGGGACCTATTGTTGTGGTGGATGCTCAAACCATTCTTGTACCGGATTTCACATACGATGGACAAGCGCCAGGTATAATATTTCAATTAGCATACTGTCCTTTGACGTGCAATGGTTAAAATTGAAAATATGTGTGGTATTCTATTACATTTCATCCAGATTTGCATTTCTGGGTTGGTCGAGGAGCTCCTGGTCCAGATGGAATCCGTGTGCCAGATGAAACCGGTGGTGATGCTGCGCTGGCAAGAGCAGATAAAAAGACTCTTGTTTTAAGCCTACCCGGAGATCTTACAATCTTTGACATTGACTACTTTGGGTTATGGTCTCGACTCTACGGCATTGATTATGGTCACGTAAGAATCCAACCAAGTCTCAACGTTCCCCCATCCCTCCGTATGCTCGGAATCAGTCCACAAGTAAGCAATGAAAAAAAATGAATTGTCCTTTCTCATCTTATCAGCACAACATACTTAGGTAACTTGTATCAGTTGTAACCATATACATTTGCTACTGCAAAAAAAGAAGGTATGAGTACATACATACATAGACATGGGGCCGTCAAGTTTCCAGCAGATTTTGCTGACACACACGTAAGCTGACATGTTATGTGACATGCATAAAAGCTGGAAGAAGATGCGTGTCTCTAGTCTTGTCTTTTTTATTCTCTTTCTTTATACATTTCTTTTCTTCTCCGTGATAAGTATATCTTCACCCCTTTTTTCTCTATCACCATATATAATCTAATTCATTTCATTATATTCAATTCATATCTATTTCAAAAAAGCATTTTTCTTGTTTCTTCTCTCTTGCTCTCCCTTTTCTTCATTTTATGCCTTTCTTCACTCACGACTTCACTTGATTTCTTCTTTGTAGCATCAGCAAAAAAATTATGCCTCTTACTCTTCATTTCCACTGTCAATTTTTCAGCTGCTCTCGGTGACACCATCGCCTTATCTCCAGACGACAACGGCCGCTGCCTATCCCCAGCAGCTCGCGTATGTGCATCACGACACGAATGCTCTTGTCCACTCTGCTCCCACTTATGTACAAACAACTGCAACCACTGCAGTTGCTCCAATTGCTCAAGAACTACCTCAGCAACAATACTATCACTTTGTGGAGACCCAGAAACCGGTTGTTCACCAGCCAACGCATGCTGTCCATTACAACACCGCATTGGGCTCCGCTATTGCAGCACCTCAAGGGAATCTGATCACGTATCATCAAGCCTCAACCCCAACATTCGCTGCTGCCCCTGTCCATACAAATCATATTACTCAGGATGGGCTCTTCTACTCCCATGCTCCGCTCACGGCCGCTGCCACCACGACAACGCTGAGCGGAGGATACCACACAATTGGAGCTAATGGCTTTAGTACCTACACGCTCAGAACTAGCCATGGTGCCGCCACTGCTGCAGCTCTCTACTAGACAATCAACAAAAAGGATGGGGATTAGCATCATCACATTCCCAAAACAATAATAATAATCTTATCAATAGAGAAAACAACAAACTTGAATTGTAATATAATTTTTTATTGCGCATACACCATGATATCTAGTATATATCAACATATATATATTTTTGTAACGTTTGAGTACTTCATCTATCCCCTAGATATTACCGAACTATTTCATAATTTCACTTTTGTTAATACAAAATAAATAAATGTAACAATTGTAACGTCATGTTTGTACCTTTTGTTATTTCACCAAGTAAAACGTAATACCAAATAATTTCTTCTCTTTTGCCCTGTGTCCTTCTGCTTTTAATATTAGCATGATTATTGGGTGATATTTCATCCACGAAATATGAAATCGTTCATTTCATTGCTACGAAATTTTATTTATTTAAACATCTTCCTTCCATTTTCTAATCAAATGCAAAAACTTCTTCTTGGAGCACCCTGTCATCTCTCTTTTTATTATTCATCATTTCATTTTCCCCCAAACTTTTCTTCTACTCACCTCTACTTTCATAATAATATTCCGACGTGTTGCCAATCACGGTGCTTGACATAATAGGGCTTTTACCTGGCTGGGGAAAAAGTTTGATGCCGAACCCAAGCTCAAAGCTGAGTGATGTGACAGCTAATTGTCATCTAAAGTGAATAGTTTCCATATTTTGATGTTTTCAAGGAAAATTTAGAAGCATTGTCGTAAACTCATGATGAGTAACGTAATAGAAGGCAGACAGAGCAAGAATAAGGTTCTCTACAATGATGATGATGATGTGAATGGTAAACTTTTCGTAGAGAGAAATCATTACGGTAATGCATTTCGAGAAATGATCACAACGACGACGAAGATTGAGAGATAGTTTTTAGAGGCAGTCTCCCTCTCCTTACTCAATGAACAAAACATTGTTTTATGTTGGAAAGTTTAGCTTTCCAGGAACTGGAGGTGTAGCAGGGTTCATGTTCATTATTGCAAAAAAAAAGTTTATATTGAGACCGACTCTTGCGTACCACGTACGTCTCTGTCTGTCTGACAAAAGTTTGATGTATTAAATTAGCCAACTTTTTTTTTTTTTTTTTTGAAAGAGATCATCTTCATCAACATCATCAAGTTAATGTACACACACTCCACTTCTTTTATGAAACCGTTACCTTCTCTTATCTTAATCTGGTAAACAACCAGCCTTTCCCCCATTCTTGTAGCCTTTCTGTTGATTGCATTTCATACAGCTAGTTGTATTTCCGTTTGGGTTATATGTACAGAGAAATGCCGTGGGTGAAAACACAAGTCAGCATTAGCACGGAACATTCAACTCAATGGTTTCTACTTTTTTCTACTACAAAAAAGGTACAACAAGGGAAAAAAATGTGAGGAAGTAAAATCTTGTAATCTCTGTTGTGCCTTGTATTCTTTCTCCCATGTGCTCAGTCACCCACTCATGATTATACACGAGGAATCCGGAGATTATCAATTGCTCCCATTTTCCCTGTGCTCCCTTCTCTCCGTCCCAACTTTATGCAAAGTCGAGTTGAATAACAAATTATGAAACTTTTAACAGACACGGCTCAACTGCGAAGTTTTACATGATGAGTCGGCTCTTGAGATACGCTGGTCTGTGGTTGGAAGCGGAGAAACAATTGTCTTCCAGTTGGTTGGCCGCATTGGTATGTATTTGTATTTGTAGCCTCACCCATTCTCACATAAATTTTGTCTCTTCCATTTTCTGCCATCATCGTCATCATCATCATATCGCAATCTTTATATGCTCACGAAAACTATCCAACTTACCAAGTTTTTCATTGGAGAAATATAGAAGTAGCAAGCAACCACCGCAATTCGTGCTTACCTTTAACAATGCGCTCTCCCGTTACCAAATGGCCAACTTTCACACTATCTATGTAGCACTTCCGGACTCACAAGTTGGGATACGACATTGCAATTTGAGCAGAAGAAAATGGTGCTGGTATGGCTTGGCGTAGTATGGATGTGATGTGATGATACAGCAAGCAAAACTCATATTCCGGATGGAAGGATGCAAAATGTGTGAAAATTTGGGAGAGCAAAACTCTTTTGTGTATTCAACTCATATATCATATCTCATTTTCCACTTTACGTGTTTATAAAAGCCCATAATGCTCTCTCAAACTTTATTTCACATTAGGTTTTCTACGCTGTAGGTAGGACGAACATATTATGTGTCAATATTGACTACCTTCATCGTTTCGTTTGCTTTCGGCTAGATTTTTTAATTTGGGAGCAGTCAACACTGGGCTCACATCAACTCAAAAAGCTTCACTTTTCAGTCGATTTTTTTTTGTGGCAAAATTATGAGCAGGCAGGGAAATACTTGATTGGGATTCAAATTTTCAAAAGTTGCTCGCCTCAGCGCTTTACTTTAGAACCGGGACGCAAATGAAAGCGTATAAAACAAGGGAACAAACTTGTATAATTATGTAGCTGGCAGGTGAAACACAATCTGTTTGACTTGAGAACATATTCCAAATATACTCCCTTTCGTTGCAGTTACATTGAGGGAAGAATGAATCTGAATAAATACACTCGACACACAAAAAGAAATGATTCAACAGCGAACATGAATAAAATATAGGAATCCAATCCAGATCTACGATTCTTTCAATATTATACTGATTCATTAGGACTGGACTTTAGACGCGTTTTTATTTTCATGGCTGAACCTACATTGTCTGCTGTTGAGTGGCATACATAATGCATATTATACCGCTTCATTTTACCTTTCAACCCTTTTCCAATGTTGATTTCTCAGAATTACGAATGGGGATTTCGATTACGGGCATTAACCAAAAACAACGGGTTTTGTTTCAGATGATGGTAACTACATGGCGTTTGGACTCTCCGGGGAAAGTGATCGCTCGGTGATGCTTGGTGCAGACGGTAATTATACTGTTGTTTACTATTCCACCATATTTTCGAGGGTTGAAACACAAACATGAGAATTATGTACATCAATGATTTCAAACCAATGAATACTAGCCAAACTTGAATCACAAGCGGATTAAATGTACTTCTACACGCGTTTATGAACATGAATAACATTGATATAAAAACTATTGGAACTTTCTGCCTATTAAATTTAGTTTCGAATCAAAGGAATGTTTGTTAAAGGCTAGAACATGGAATTGAATCATATTGACCAACTCGACTATTTTCCCATGTAATACATCCGAGAATTGAAACTCTAGACACGGCTTTAGCAAATATGATATGGCTGGAATCTCGGAAAAAATATGCGTAGCCATTTTTCGTGGAAATTAATAATTGATGGGGAAACAGTTTGAGTCTGAACTAAGGAGACTTGCGTGATTCATTAGAGAAGAATAGAGAGACACTTTGTTGGCTTTCAAACTAATAATTATTTTTTATTGTCTTCATGTTCCCCAATTACAGCCGTGGTTGGATGGCTTGATCAATCAACTGGCCGTGGCCATGTGACAGATTATTACTTGGAACGGAAGTCAGTCTGCATCGGAAACGCTGGCTCATGTCCAGATGTTCAGTGGAAGGTTTGGGAAAAAACAAGTCATAATGATCATTATTTTTCTACCTTATTCCTCCACACACATAGAGTTATATGTCAAAGGTTAAGGGAGGTGGAGAGCTCAACTCTACGCCAACAGGAAAATGAAATGTCTCCGTTCCTCTGGCGACGAATTGACTTCCATATAGCAACAGCCAACCAACGCTAAAAATGAGATCAATAATATAGGAAATATGATAGGATGTCTGTGTTGGGAGGAGAAGCACAAAAAAAGCTCTCATGTTTTGTAGAGTCCCAAGAAAAAGTTGGAGAGGGCTGGGATGAGGATTGAATGACATTGTACTTACTTACACAACTGGACAAAATGGAATTTTATTGAAGATTGAAGAAGGCGAAAAGAGTGTTTTTGAGCTCGTCACTTCCTCTCTCCAACTCTCTCTGTTTTTCTATCATCTTTCTTTTGTTTGTTGCAGGAAGGAACAAACAATGTTCGAATGTTGAGTGCCGCGTCAGTAAATGGATTTACAATTTTGACTTTCCAAAGGAAGCTAGGCGCAGCGGATATCTATGATAAAGCTATTTTGACTAATGGAAGCCAGCCCGTGATTTGGGCTGTTGGTCCAATAAAGGATGGCCTAGCTCAGTATCACTCGCTTCGAAATAAAGGTCTGCTCCGTTTTCAATTCATATAGGTTTGGTGTGTGAGTAATGCAAAATGCATATGAGAGTAGTAGTAGTGCTTACACATATCATACGGAGAATTAATATGAGGATGCCATTTTAACTGCCGAAAAGGAGGGGGAAAGGAAAGAAGTGGTGGCGGCCGGGTCTGGCCTAGTTTCGTAAAATAAAAGAGAGCGAGAGGAAGAGAAAGGAGAGGTTTCTCTCTATAAACGCTCATCACATATATGAAATGGGGCCTGGTTTCCTATAGCCCCAGTTTATAGAATCTCTCTCGTTTTTGCTCACACACAATGAATCCGCGTTCTCTCTTGAAAGTATACATAATGCTAAGGGATTTTGGGGTGTATCCTTGAATTCTAGATGATCTTTACATTGATTTTGGAAGATCGCCAAGATGGGAATGTCCAGAACCGGAAGCAGAGCCTGAAACTTCACAAAATGCTCCCAGTCCTGCTAGCATCCTTTTGCAGAGTACCCAAACTGCTGCAGCAGCCTCATCTGCACATAACACTGGTGGAGTAGCAGTCACTGTTTCTTCTTCATCTTCTTCCACAACGACTACGTCACCTACGAGTAGCACAACTAGCACGACGACAACGGCTGCTCCCACTACAACGGAGAAAGAGAGCGTGACTACACAATCGACTGCCTCTCCCGTGGCTGAATTGACTGGTTCAAGTGCTCCAACTCAAGAATACAAGGCTCCAGCCACTGCACCCAGTCCTACATCCTGGGCCGTTCCACCCATCCCTTGCTATGAGCCAGATGATCGCGTCTATTATGCCCAGCTTGGACCCACTGGAGGAGCATATGGATACAGATCCATTACAGGTTCATACTTTTCCTATGAGCTTTATTCAAAATGTTGCATTTTCACTAGCCAATAAAAAGGAAAATGAGCCTCATATTATTCTACCATTTTCCACACCACATCAAAAAATGGGGGTTTAGCTTACTTAGCTCATACCATCCAGCTCTGGATTCTCCTCCAGTACTTGAATACAAATAGCTTTTGGAGGAGCTGCAAAGGGAGAGAATTGAGAATGTGAAGGATCCTCTGTGTGAACCACTTGGAGTATTAAACTAATGTCATTTCTTTCTCCTCATTTTGCAAATCTAGGTCGACAGGATAAGCCACAAGAAGCTTGGTACATCAATGGGCTCCTGTTGCCGGAAATATTCCTCGTTCGAAGCTTAAACTACACATTTGGTAAATAAACAAAATGAAATGGATGAATGAGCTTGGCTCGTTTCCTGTAGTTTGTTCCTTGTTTATGATTGCAATAAAGTGAAGTGAGCTAACCTAACAATTTTTTATTAATATATCTGACCATGTTCAGTCATTCAGGGAGGCGACAACTCTGACATTCCATCCGACTACAATCCTTTCTACATAACTGATGACCCAGAAGGAGGCCACGAGACCAAGTCCCTGATTGAAAGACAGGTGCGGCCAAACGGCTTCGAACACATAAAACTAAAACTGCATTGTTCGCCATAAGTATATACTCCTCTCTTCAGCATCCAACCAAGCCTTTTATCTCTGACAAGGGAAAAATAGAGAGGAAAGGGATTAAGTATTTGTAGCGATTCATTTCAAAGCCTAAGCTGGCGTGTAAAATGGATAATTGACGTTTTCACTCGCTGCAACAATTTTCCTCTACTTTGCTCTCGTTCCCCCTGGTTTTTACGACTTTTTGCCAACTGCTCCTCTCTCAGTGATCCGTTGTGAAAGTTATGAAATGCTCTTTGTGATCGGAGTCAGTGCCAACCACGGGCTGCTGCACAATATTATGATACCCTGTTTCTCCTCCGCTTTTCCAAATAGACACATTATGTTATACCCACATAAATATTTTTATATTGTATCTCTCGCCCTGTAAAAAGCAAAGAAGAAAGATATTCCACACTTATCCTTTACCATGACCTTTAACAACCCAACCAGATGGCTCCTCTGCTTGGCTTCGCTGTTCTATATATGTGGACTTTTATTCTTCCAAATTGGAGCGAAATGAAGGGGATCACCTTTCCGAAAAAACAATGCCATGCATTCTAAGCTGTGATGTGGTGCTTTGCTCCGTAATATATTTTGGGCTCCCGCTTTCACCACCACCATGAAAAGAACAAGTAAATGCTTTGGTGTTGGTATGTACATAATGATGGTTGCCAATACATTTAAGTATGCTCGTTGATAAGTTTTTCTGGCTTTCTTGTGTGTGTGTGTCTGTTGGAATGAAGGACACACGTTTTATCATCATCACATGGCAAGTCATCAAGTGATAATGGATTTTCATCCCTGCTTTTTTCTCCTTTGCCCTTCCCATTATGTTTTGCTTGTGTGTTTCGTTTCCGCGCTGCCATGCCATGCTACACCATCGCTTATCTTGTGTCTGTCTGTATTGAATGGGTGTAATAAAACCATAACGCTCACATATGTGGCTCCGCGGTAATGTCCATGATGGTGATATAAATGTTGGAGGAGAAGAGGAAATATAGCGAGCTTAGCTTTTGATCATAATAAATATATATATTCCCCCATTTACAATCCACTTACTTGCTTTTCCGTTCCCTCTTTCTCTCTGGTTGAAAATTTATATGATAATGTCTAGCTGGAAGGAAGGAGCAAAGCAATGTATACTGTTATGGTGGTGCATATGTGTGCGATTTACAATTTTGTTTGTAAATGAAGGATATAAACATTCAACAACACAAAAAAAATAGGCGCAGTTACCGTTTTGTTTTGGCTTCAGGCTTGCTTTGTGGGTTGTCGGCTGGGTTGAATGAAGCAAAAGTGGAAACTAGCATAGCAGCATCAATCCTCATAATAGGAAATGGTGTAACAGCCTGTTTTTCAAGAGAGCAAAGTTATGTGGACGAGTACAAAAAAGTATTTATGTTCCGTACGAAATATACATATTATGCGATGCCACAACAAAGCTCATGTACAATAATGTCTTTGTGTAGTTATGGCTAAAACGGGGAAAGTCAGTAAAGCAGAAAACAAGTTAAAAGTGAAGCATTTCACTACTTATAAATATTTTCCCTTTCCCCATAAATCCGTCCGCATCACTTATATTCACGAGGAAAGAACCAGATGATACATATAAAACCTAGGATTCTGCGACCAAAAAAGCATTTTCCTCTATTCCTTCCAAGCTAACGCACCTTCCTCTTTCCCTACCATTTCATTTTGTCCATGAAACCAGTGCAAACCAGCAATATTGTGGGAGTGACAGCAAAGCATTAAAATGTGCTTAGACCGTAAGACGCATCAATCGTGGCTGATCAGTTTGCCTCCAAGTTAAAAAAGAAAGTGCGGAAGAGGGGAAAAGAGAGGAGATGAACTGCTTACAAGGAAAGTTGTTGTTACGCCGTGTTATATGAACTGGGGCGGTATTGTGTCTATACCTATCTCAAACAGCTTCTGGTTGGTTAGCAAAGGAATGAGGAATGGATGCGGAGGATGATGAGTGAAAGAGTAAAGTGATGTAATGCATGGCACACATTATTTTCTCTTTGGTATCACTTTTCTCTCCCAATATTGAATATATAGAACTATCCCAATTTTCACCATATGCGTTTTTATCGCAACATAATGTGTATGTAGATGATGGCATGTATTTGTAAGTTTGGAAAAGGCATCAAATCAAAGATTGAGTGCAAATGAACGAGAAAAATTGGACCATGGAGGAGAAAGTTTGGAGGAAAATAAATGATGTTCGTTTCGTTCCATAAGATATAGGACATTGTTGTACTGTGTAGTGAAAATGAATTATGAGCATGGTGCCAATGGCTGCCTCCAGCTGCAAACTGTGTCGATATTTTTTTTTGCTCGAAGATAGAATCCACCCAGGAAAGATGCACATGTGTCCATGTACATTAAGGGGGAGAAAGCAAGAGGAAATATAATTTTTGGTGATAGGATACTTTTCCGTTTTTCCTAGCGTGTGGTTTTGGCTTGTATGCCTACATTTTTATATTTTGTATGAATTTCCAGGGTGTGAAAGTGTATGCGGGAGTGGAACGAGATTCTCGTGGAAGAAACATACCCACAGCCGTGGGAAAATTGTGTCGATGGATCGAAAACGGAAATCAGCCTGCTGATTTCTTCACGTCCTATGCTGCCTACCAACGCTCCCTATTCCTCAACTGTGACAAAGGGCATTCGGGTATGTACAAGGAATAGCCATTAACTCCATCATCATCCTTTTCCCCAGAAAAAAAAAATTCATGTCTCAGATTCATGATCATGAAACTGATGTGGTCTGGTTGTGGTGATGTGGGTGTTATCAACTCCCTTTCAAAGCCACACCAAGACGAAGAGTACAACCTAATTTTTTCATATAAATACATGAAAATATCTAGTATTGAGTGCAAACTAATGTGCGTCTCGAACTAGGCAACGTGTAAGCTTGACTTTCACTGTCAATTTGGGAAAAAGCAAGGGGAAGAAAGTCGGCGTGCTTAGTTACGTAACACGAGTTTTATTTTATGTTTGAGAAAACCCAAGCGTTTATTGGAACTGCAATACAAGAGTATTTTGTCCCCACCATATACGTTTTCCCGAAACATGGAATATAGGAAACACAGTTCTATCACACAAGTTCGGATACAATTGTCTGATAATGGTACACAAGAACATATAATTTCCCTTTGTGAATGCATGTTTCTAGGAACTCCATTACCTGGCTTGGCATGCCAGGAAAACCCCATACAACCCGTTTATCAAAACAAAAAACAACATGCCATCAAATGTTTTTCTATCTCCCTCTCTCTCTCTCTCTCTCTCTCTCTCCCGCTTGACTCCCTGTATCTTTTCCACTTTCATCTGTTTTCGGTCACTAGAACGGTTTTTCCCCATTTTCCACATGACTCTCAAAAACTAAATTTTGTCTGTTGTTTGACTCGAGGCAGTCGGATCTGATTGCCAAACCATTCATTCCGTCTCTCTCTCTCTGCATGTCCTGCTTCAGCACACACAGAGCGCAACATAACATAACATGGTAATTTACTTGACTTGGCAATGGTAAATTGTCTGGATGAAAAATGAAATTTGTATTGAGGTGTGTCAGACGAGCAGAGTTATTTTCAAGATTGATGAAACAATTACACGTTTTTCCTTTGCTGTTCCATCACTCACTAAACAAGCATGAGTGTGTATGAGCGTAACACTTGCATTCCGATTTTGGTACGCGATTTCATAAATACTTGTTCCATGTCACCGTCAACGATAAAAGAAGGATTGGGTTCGAATTTGTGTGATTGAAAAAGGTTTCTCGTGGCTTAGAATGTAGCGGAGAATGTTTCCAAATTGGGAAAACTATTAGTGTTGAATTACATTTGAGGAAAAATGTATCTCATTTCCTTTCTCTGAAATGTCTGTAGGAATACTTCACTTCACTCCAAACAAGGATACTCCAGACCTCCTCTACTATCAGGTAAATTGGCTTTGCGTATATGCAGATACATCTTATATAATATTGATGCTTTAAATAGTAAAACCAAAGGAGAAACGATAGATGTGCGTTCACGGAAGTTTAAAAAATATTCAAACCGAAACAATATTTCTCATTTTCTTTAATAAAACTGATGATGGGTTTTTACATTGTCAGAATCAGGTTTAGCTCACATTTCCTCTCTATTCAGATTTTCCCAAAATTAGAAAATTCTTACTGCTGCTAAAAATATACTATGAGTATTTTTGTGTTTTGTTTTGTTTTGTGTAGGATAGTTGCCATTTTACTATGCAATGAGGCAAAGCTCTTGAAATACTTTTACAGAGAACAAAAATAGAGATGAATATTTCATTGTATAAATATTATGTAGTAATAGGGACAAGAGAACAGAGAACAAAGGAGTATTCTTCTCTGATTTTACTCAAAATGTGAGCTACATTCGTCAAAGATGAAATGAGGCTACAATATCCCTTTTGCAGAGAAAGAGGGAACGTATATTTATGCTGTGCTGGGCTGGTGTGAGTAGGGAATGGTGATTATGATGTAATGATACGAAAGCAAGGGAAAAAGAGACAGAAGAGTATGGACCTAGAGAGATTGCAATTAATGTGAAAACTTTTGTCATACGAGTAGACATACATGCATAATATATTAGATATAGCATCTCTCTGAGCATCATTATCTCCGTAACATTTATGCAGATATTATCCAGCAAACTCGTAGCCACTCCGGACTGTTTATAGGGCATAACATAAAGTTTATATTGGAACGAAACTTATGTTTATTTACTTCTCCAATTTTATGGTCTAGTCCTACACGAAGCGACATTTAGGCTGGAAAATTCATGTGGTAGATGACTGTCAAGTCCCATCTGAGTCAAAAGTTCAGCCCGTACAACAACAAGGGGAGACACCCGTGGATGCTCCGCAATTACAAATAACATCAAAATCGGAGAATCTTGGCACAGCCATCCAACAGCAACAGCAGCAGCATCAGCTTTCTCAAATGAGTTTTCCCCAGCTCCAACTTCAACTCCACCCGCAGCCGCAACAAGGCTCAATCCTGCACCTGAGCGAACAATCAGGAGCTTCTGATCAGAGGCCTGGGGAAAGTGCCAATCACCAATCTGTTGTGGCTCCTTTTGTTCCCATCGGGGACTCTAAAACAATTTTGTAACCAAATAACAATTGCTCGTTTTAACTCCACTTTCCCAGACATGCTGCTATGCTGATTTCAGCGGCGTGTTTGTGTCTTTCTCTCTTGTTTTAGTAGAGAAAGTTTGTCAGTTTATGGGATGACTCGTGTCTTCTTTTTTTTTGACTTTGTGTAGGAATAACCCTCACGGTGTGTCGTCCATCTCACCTATTTCTGGGCTTGGCTCAGGTCGCCCCATGGAGAATGCGTATCTTTTTGCAGCCACTTCCTCATCCGGTGTCTCGGCTCCAGCGCTGCCAAACTCTATTAAGAGTCCACATCATCAACATCATCATCATCCTCAGCAGCAGCAGCAGCAGTTCCAGCAGCACCAACAACAGCAAATCATATCTCTGGATCCGAACAGACTCCTTATTAATGCGAAACCCGTCGTATGTTCAAACATATTGCTTTTTTCGCTTCCATTTTATCCATAAATTTTGTGTACCCTCCACGCTCCACTCACTGCATGCTCTTGCAGCGGCATTGTGTGCGAGTGAAAGGGAATGAGTGTGTTTCTATTGTACTGTAGTTGAAAGAGCGTGTGATTCATAATCATATGTCAATGAGATTCTTTGAGAGAGACTCCCTTTTGTCATTGGAATCTGCTAAAATATTATTTATTTTTGTGTTTGCAACGATCTCATGATTAATAGGAAAGCGGAGCGGTGCCCCAGTATGCTTCCCTTCAAGGTCACACCGTCGTCTCAATGTCGGGCCAGCCAGACACATTTCAATTTCCCCACAACAGTCCCTTCTTCCAATTAGCGGCAATGGACGGCGGGAATGGGGGAGCTGGGAATAGGATCCAGACGCCGGCTGGTTTTGCTCCCTCGGCGTATCAAATGTCACCTCTGCCAGATGGCCACTTGATGAGGCGAGCCGGACCACCACCACCACCATCCGCACCACAAGCCTTGACATCCGGCCCACTGAACCAATTTAAGTTTTCCAAAGTTGGAGATAGATCGGAATTGATGTACGAGTCACGTCCCGAGTACTTTGTGGGCACCAACCGAGCTCCACTTTTGTCCCACCCGATTCGCTATGAAGGAATCCCAATGCATTCTATTATGTATGCCTCGACAGCCTCCCCTATTGCCAGAGTTAACAATCCAATCTCCTTTATTACCCATGGGGAGAAGAATCCAGGCGAGTTTTCAGAGTTTTCATCTGGAGCCGGGGTTCCAGGACAGAACCAGCTCCAACTACGGTTTCAAGATAGCCGACTAAGATCTCAGGGAGAGATGGGGAACTCAGACAATATGAAATATTTGGAACTGCCATCAGCTCAGCATATGCATATCATGCATACGGATGGCGGATCAAGGATTGTCCCATCCTCCGGAGGAGCTCCACCACTACCAGCTTGGGCACAAACGAGAAATCTTCCAAAGAGAGAACAAAAACATCCATATTTCTCCGAACCCACTGTCCATTTCAATATGGAGAGGATACGCACGAATTTAAAGGGTCTTGGCAGAGATGTACGGGCAAATGATAACTTGTATGAAATGGGGAAGATGGATGAGCGGAACAACTCTCCTCTTCAGTCCTCAGCCCAGGTGCGCGGAAATAATAAAGGGATCAGAACAATCCCTCTTCAAAATCAACCTAGATTGTTTCCAGCGTTGAGACTCCATTCAGGTTCTTTCTTTTCCCGTATTCACTCTGTCATTCCAGTTTATTTGATTCTCTCGTGCTCCTCAAGCTGGATCATAATGTAATGTAATGCTCATAATTTTTTCCATGACTATGCTAATACGCAGGAAACCATGAGACCGTAAATCCCCGTAGCCATCCTTCTACATCTTTCCATACATTACATGCGTCTCAGGTTCGCCACTTAGCTATATTAAAGATTCCTCCATAACTTTCTCTTCTCTCTCTCTCTCTCTCTCTCTCCGAGCTCATCCTGTACATTTGAAGAAACAAGAGAAAAAATAGATAATAAAGTTTTTAGCTAACGCTCAACATATCCGTTTACGCGAAAAACAAGAGTTGGATGTACTCCATGAGCAGGAGAGAGTGGGAAAATATGCATATCGTGAAATTGACGTGAAATCCTCGGAATCACTCTAGAGATCGGGGCCAAGAACTCAAGGGGCACTAGAACAGGGAGAGGGAGACATGCCGTCAAGTGCAGAGAAGGGCTCAGACTCAAGCAAGCATGCCGAAGGGTTGTTGAATACCAACTCAGAACAGCAACAGCACAACTGTGAGCAGTCGTCGTCATCTTCTTGCAGGCATGATTCCAATCTTGAACCTTCACAACAACTCCCATCCTCAAAACAAGCTAAGAAAGGTCTTATTCCTCCAACCTCAACAACTCTGTCACAACCATCTGCACCAGAGAAGGAAGGAGGAGGAGGCTCCACTCTCCCAAAATTGAGCAAGCCTTCCAGACAAGTAAGGGAAACTGTATAAATGATAATAATATTTCTTTTTCTTGAGGCTCCATTTCACCAATCCAAGTGGATAATGACTTTAACCTACTAGCTCATACAAGCCTAGCATAACTCGTAATGTAATGTATGCATTCTAGCTCTAGCCTAAAAAGTAAGTAGTATACTCACTCTTTTCCTGCGAAATTGTAGAATTTTTTAGTCCAACTCAGCCATACTTTTTTCAGCAACTCACTCTTACTCACCCAACGTGAACTCGTAGTGTCCAAATAAGATGATTAGTAGAAAACGTGTAGATGGTTTAGAAGTAGTAGTGCTACCCACAAATTCCACTCTTATCTCTAGAGCCATCATCCGTGTGAAGCTTTCCCATTGGATAAATTCACAATTTCATTAGCATCCTCATCTCATGTAATGCATGCAAAATATACAACGCCAACTTCATCTCAGAAACAACCTTTATATAATTTCAACTCATTGCCCTGATTTGACCATCATGCCCCGTTACACAAGGGAGGAGTAGTAGCTCGTATCTTTCAGTCAACCGTAGTAGTTGCGTCTTGTGTATTAATAATACGTAGGTGTAGTAGATATACTTAATAAGGACGAAACTCATTTTATTTTACACAACAAATTTTTAAAGTAATAACACTCCTCACCATGATGGCTGGGCTTGCCGTCGTGTGAGATGACTGCTGAAAGGGATGTGTTGGGTGGTGAGCGTAAGACGACGAAACCTCAAAAATTCTCACTTTCACAAAATTCCCGGTATCGTATAATGTATATCTCAAGGGTGAAATAAATCGTGTTTCATATGAAAATTGCTTTCCACTGGTCCAACCTGTTCACTTGACTTTGGGTGGTGTGTGCTGTTTGCTAGGGTAGAGTAATTTAATATAATTTTGTTAGCAGTTTGAGTTGAAAATTAGTATAGATACATACTAGTTGTAAGTAACGCCTTAGTCTTCGTAGTAATCGTATTAGAGTCGTGTAGTAAATTAATTTTTGTGCAGGTAACAATGTGTGTATGTATTATTTACGTTAGCTCAACTAAGTTGTATGTTGTAAGCGAAATTAGCATGTAGTTAGATTGTATTTTGGGGTATTGTATTTATAATCCTTGGAAAATAAACAAGTAAACAGGATCAACCCAAACTTCGTACCTTTTTTAGTCGCAATGTAATGTAATATATCTGTTTATATGCTAGTTGTAGTGTAGTGTCGTGTGGTGCGTATGAAGTTATAACTATAATCCAAAAGATTAACGCTTACACTCCTCAGGTATGTTTGGAAGGGGACCAGAAGGTAAAAAACATTGTACCATAATAGTTGATAGTCATGCATGAGTTGTGTTGTACTCTTACTTACCATTTCGTCTACAGGGTTTGGTGGTGTGCGTACTAATTTAATACTATCGTCATCATGTGTATGTAAGTGAATATTCCATGTATAACTCAAGTCCTAACTAAAGAAAGTAAATTCTCCCTGATCCCCTCCATACACACAACACACCCAGCAATTTTATTTGTAACGCAAGAGTGAAACCGAGCAGATTTTGCAATTTTCCCTTTGCTCCACTCCACACAGCGCTACTGGGGATTCGCTCTAGTATACATACCATACCTGCATTCCACGTTATCCGTATTTTTTAACACGAGCGCTCATCCATCCCATCTAGCTCTCTCCACTTTTTATATCATTTTTGGTAGGATTTGCATTAATTACAACTAATTTTGCTGCATTTTTCTCTCTCCCCAGAAAATTAAATCCAGTAGAAAGCTAAAAGCACTTAATGCGTAAAACATGCACATGCAAAGGAGCAGCTGGTGGCATAAAATCTTCTGCCTTGGTTCTATTTTTCTTTTGGGATTGGGCAAATAAAACAAAATGACTTTTTTCTTTTAATGTAAATACTCATCCTAACAATTTTCTTGTTACTCCGGTAAAGCAAATCGGAGGAAAAGCGGCAGCTCCCTTTTAAGAATGTATGTGACCTGGCCATCTCCTCGTCATTGTCATTATCATCATCATCATCATCATGTTCATGTTACTCATCCGCTCAAACCGTTCCGTGTCATTACTAAAATGCCATTGTTCCACCACCAACAACACTACTTACTTTGCTACACTTGTTTCCCTGTCTTGTCTCCCGTTTTTTATTGTTACAGTTAGTTTCTACGGTGAGTAGCTCAACCCTGGTCAAAATATGTTGCTCTTGCAAAATGTAAAAGTAGAACAAACTCTTTGTGATCCCAGTTCAATTCATTCTAACGAACCTTCATTCTCACTCGCTTTGCATAGCAGTATTGGTGCTTTGGGATAGGTACAAGGATGTAGAGAAAGGGAAGAAATCATCGCTCCCGTTGTAAGCTTGTATGTTTAATTCACTAGAAATTGAAGCAAGTAAGTGTAGTGGTTGTTCACTTTATTTCGTTTTTTCTCTCACGACATGGATAATATCAAGTGAATGCCGTCATCATCATCATCATCATCATCACCACACACCACCACCATCTTCATGATAGTTGAAGTTGCTTTCGCTGCTGATGATGATACACATCTTGTCTAAGCTTTCATGCTTGTATCCTTTTTTGTTCTTCTCTCCACCTTAGAGTTTGTGAGTTGCTGCTCGCTTTGAACCAACTTTTATCCCAGAATAAAAAGGAAAGAATCAGACGAAACACTGAGAAAGCAGAGGAAAAAAGCCTCCCTTTGTTCCACACTCTCTTTTGTTCATGAATGTACGGAAGAGAAGAGAACAGACGTATTTTTTTTTATTCAAAGCCTAAATTCAGAGAATAAAGGAAGAATACAAAAAATGCAGTGGTAGTAAATAGTTGCCAGTGAGTTCCTCAATTCTATGTATATGAGAGCCCATAGGGGTTCTCCAACTTTGCTTTTCTCAGCTTGATTCGAATACACAATGCAATACTTTTACACATCTCACAACAAGGAGAAGAAGAAGAAGAGGAGGAAGAAGAGAAAACCTCCGAGTAATATTTATAGTCCCACAGGTATTGATTTTGAGTCATGTTCCCTTGATCACTAGGCTTTGTCGAGATCTTATCAGGAGGAAAATTAAACCCTGAGTATTTTTTTTCGCAATGTGCTCTAAGCCATATTACTATGCTCCGTACAAGAGGCCAAATCCTATGGATTTTTTCTGCAATATATTTTGTACACGGGGGCTCAACCCAAGAAAGAAGTTGAATGGTATTTCCCCCATTCCATTACCAACAATGTAGGCACTATAGTTCCCATTTTATTTCGGCTTTATGTCAATTCCTTGACATTGTAGTACAAAAAGTAACAACTTTCTGGTGGTAATATACTTAAGTAGTTCTCAAACATTCCATCCGATCCAATCCAATCCAATAGAGGAGGGCAACCGTTTAATTGGTTTAACTTTTTACCAGTTTCCAACTTGAATTAGCTTTCTCACTCTCCATGTGTGACTCAATTGAGTAGGACCATATGGAAGGAAACCTTCCTTTTGCGTAAGCAACACTCTCCAAACTCTCTTCTCTTCTGTAACTCATCTTGCTCAACGAGTTTCATCTTGTATTATGCAGCTCACATGCACAAGAGATGGTTCAAAAATTAGAGTTGTTATTCCCAAACTCTCCATTACATGCAGGCATAGCATAGTAAAAGCAGACAGGCAGGCTGCTATTACTTAACTAGTAGCGTTTAAAACGTTGTCTGCATTAGTCCTCAATTGCTTTTTGGGAGTTGGATTAAGCTCCAAATTTCTTCGCTGATTCTCCTTCCTTTACAATGCAACAACACATTGTGCAGAGCTGCATAACCATTTCAATTCAATGCTTTCAATCTCGGCTTAACTTTCCTGCTTCAGAATAAAACAGAAAATTGGGGACCAGCCGTTTTTCTACTAACGTTTATGATTTTCTCTTTCCCTACTTACCATTACCATAATAACGTCATTTTGTTAGTTTGCCCTGCTTTATTTCCCGTTTTAAAAGGTAAATGGTTCAATTTAAAGTTGGGAATTGTTCCCCTAACTTTTCCGCTTTGGGGATGTGGTGTGATGGGAACAATATTTTCGACTAGTTTTGTGTAATGACAAGGTTTTCGGTTGAAGAAAAGGATATAAAGGGAAAGTGGAACTGCAGCGTATTTCCTAAATTGTCCTCCGCCTATTTTCTAAAATATCAAACAAATACGTTTAAGTTCAAGGCCATAGCCATGACTAAAAATTAAATTGCCTGCAAAGATACTTCTCCAAAGTTAATGGATGAAGCTGCTTTTAAACGTAGAAAATGGGAAAATGTTTTACAGAAAATAAAGCATTGCTAACTCTCAATGTCAATGGTCGTGGTAGGCAATGGCTCCTGTGTAAGTAAATAGCTTGGTTAAAGTGCTGATGGAAAGGCAATGATTGTTGAATCGAGTGGAAATAGTAAGAAATGGTAGCCGTTCTCAATATGTATCAGCGCCAGCCTTGATTCGGATTAATCCGTGATCCGTCAGGCTGAATGGTGATGTGATGTGAAGTGATGATGTAATGTAATGATAATGACGACGATGATGATCACGTTTAGAGGGGGACTGCTGTACTGTAATACTAACGATGATGATGGTGATGATGCAATCCCAATTTATTCCTTGTGATGCCTTCTTCTCCCAGCTATTTTAATGATATTATGGTCATGATCATAGTCATGATGATGGTGATGCTGATAGCAGGAATGCCAATCCATAAAGATTGCACAATGAAACAGAAAGTTGGGTGTTGGAAAGCGAGAAAAATGAATGTTATCGTCATCTTAGAGAAAGCTTGCAGAAGTCGGAGAAGCTGGACCAGAAGCCGCTGGAGAACAGGAAAATACAACAGCAACAACAACAACAACTCCAACATTCGTAGCCTCCACCACCAATAACAGTCATAAAGATGATGGCAGTGGGGCCAGTGTTGGGAAAGACGAACATGATGATATTGATGATGGTGATGATGACGGGAAGGAGCTCCACGGAGCTGCCACGATGATGGAAAGTGGTGGTGGCGGCCGGACCAGTAATAATAATGCCAGTGTTCCAAGTCCGAGTTATGAGAAGGTGGATTTGAGACCTGTTTATGAAAGTTTCAGTCCCGTCTTTCGTCCCTCTCCCTTGGACATTGATGGATTTAATGTTTCCTTGAACTTTGGAAGTGGCCAAAAACAGGTTAATATTTACTTCATGTTTCTTTCATACCACTTCCCTAAAACCCAGACCAAACCCACTACATTTATTTAGCGACGACGGAACAAAATATATGACTTTTTGTTTTTTCCATCCAACCAACGTTCCGTTCCACCCAATATGGGGGAAAGTGGGCAGGAAACCATAAGTAGAGCAAAAACATCATACTATTTTTCATGCTTCTCTGGCACAAAAAAAACTGTAATGGTCATCATCAACCGTTGAAACAGAGAAAGGAAGTTGGTTTACTGTCAGCAGCGAGAAAAAACTATTTAAAACAAATGCCATTTGAGTTCAGCAAGGCATTTTCCTTCATGATGAGACGAGGAAATTGGAAGAATTGTATTAAAAGAGCTTTTTACTATTTAGAACCATGCCATAATATTACCTATTTTATCTAATTTAGTTTTGCTCTTTTGCTTTTGCTGCTTGAAATATGAGTAAATATATTAGATTACATATTTCCATTGATGACATTTTAGCGTGTACAATTTGAGCAAGTAAATATGGTTGAGGTTGACTCCTTTAGTTGTCAGCCAAAGTAAGTAGGTAGCTAGCTAGTTGATAGTAAATGATTTTTAGTGAAACGGATATCTGGGTTTAGTGAGCCGACTGTTAAGCTTCAAGTGAAATAGTTACATGCGGTACGGAAGAAGTGATGCTAGACTAAATTTACCTTATTTCCTTCATTACATTGAAATAATCGTGATGGATTCGTGTAGGGCACGAGCAGCCGGAGCAAGAGCAAAGCTAAACTGGGAACATCCGTCGAAGCAGCCCTGCTCTCTTCAAGTACTCAACTCAATCCAAGCGTCTCATCTTCTCATGGCTCACAAGGACATCAGCTCACTTCAGGAAAACGGAAATTTCGGCATCCTCAATTACTAGTAAATATTGGTAATGAAATTGAATCAGCCTTTTTTCGCCAAAGCAGAGAGCAGCGCTCACTCACACACAAGTACTCACAAACTCTCTTTTATCTCTTCAAAGAGACAGAGCATAAAAAAGAGAGTTTCCGATTACTGAGCTGCTGAAAAATATATAGTGTGTTTCTCCGCCGCATAATGCACGTATGGGTTCAACATTTTTTCTTTTTTTTATGCTCCCTCTTGTTCCTTCACGAATACAGGAGGGCCTTTCGCATCACCAGCCCAGCAAAGGGAAAGTCCTAGAGAGAAAGCACTTTCGCCAATCCTCAAACCGAACAGTGGTAGCGGCTCCAACAAAAACCCGAGTCCGTTTCCATCCTTTGCATTTACTAATGAAAGAATCCCAGCTGGTTTCCCACACCCTCAGTTTCACGAGGCCATAAAACTTTTCAACTTTCATAGCCATCGCCAAAGTCAGCATCATCATCATCAGCAGCCGAAGCAACATCAACAGCATCATCACCACCACCAACAACATTTTCCATTCTACCTTTCCCAACAACAACAACGTCTTGTTCCTCCTCTCCATTTCCCTGGTTTTCCTGCTTCTTCTCGAAGTCGGTTTCCTGTCCCTCTACCAAAAGCGACGGCTAATGTACCAAGTAATGGACCAAGTAATTCACAACAGACTGGTGGAACTAGTGGCAATAACAGCAAACGAAAATCTGCTCCAGCAACTCAGCTCGGAGGAGGAACACAACATGTTGGCATAACTTCAAGAAATGATCCATTGACTTCTCACTCCTCTCCTCCTGTAATTACTATCATTTCGTCTTCTTCATCTGCAATTTCCAATCAGGAACCGAGTGACAGGAGCAGCAGCGGGGGAAAGTCACAGCCAGAACTCCATTTGCCGGATTCACACAACCATAAGCAAATTGACAAGTCCAGCTGGGCGCACTTGTCATCGTTGACAGGAGGTAGGTAGTAGGTAGGATTCGTAATTCGGAATCTCCATCCATGTAATAGCTAGTTGTTAACCATTTCGTTTCGAAGAATTCGTACACAGCCGTCTCCAACTCTGGCTAATGACAACTTGCTTTTACTTAATTTGTGTTTCGTTGATACACAAGAATTTTTATTCCATTTTGTGACTGACTTGTTATTTTGATGATTATTCCACTTCATTTTTATAAATTTTCTTAGAGCCAATCTCAGAAAAAATCAAAACAGCACCGGCTGCTCCTGAAGTTGCAATCTCATCCGAAGAAAATATCATACATCTTGATGGCGTATCAGTAGTCAGTAGGCGAGGAGAGTCCAACCCTGGAGAAAGCAAACCAGGAGGGAACTCTGACGATACGGTGGCGGAACTGGTAGGAAAATGGGAACATTTTGTTTCTCGAAAGTTACAAGAAGAAGTGTATTGATGATGATGGTAGTTGGAAATGGGTCAGTGATGCCAAATTTTCGATATGGTAACATAATGAGTTTTACTGACTTGTTGTACAATAATGAATTCAGTGACACACCAACCAAACTTTTATGCTGATGTATGGTGAAACATTCAGCTACTAATTAGCTGTATATTTAGTGGTAATTATAAGAAGGCAATTTGACAAGTTAAGTGGGATATGATACGATACAGGAGCCTGATTGTTAGTAGTGTTGTGTTGGGATATATGGGACCTTGTTTCGGTAAAATTTGGGTCACTCAATCGACCCAATGAATGAGAAATGAGGAAGGGGTGAAACACGATGGTTAATGAAAAATTCAAGACCAAAGCAATCAACAATGACTACATCTGATGATAGATATACTTGTTTGAGGTACAAGCTGGAATTGGTCCTCCTTCACGGCTCTAAAAAAGGATGGTCGCTTTCCCCGCTGTGTTGTGTACTAATGTTATGTATGGAATGGGAATGGGTGCGTTTGTATCGTCATCGCGTTGTATAGTAATAGTTAATGAATGTTACCACACCACTCACCAGTTACCACAGGTCACACACGTGAAGCATTCCGACATAATGGGATATTAGGTAGTTTTGACTGTCCATCATTAAGAGAGCGAGCAACTAGACCCGTAATCATTTGGCTTGTAGCAATAGTATAGCTCTGTAGCAGCATGTCATTGTCGTGGAGCTGCACTTCATCAATTATTCATTCCAAGTGCTGCCACTCACGAATGATTTTGACTGTTTGATCTCTCTCCTTTTCCTACAAACTTAACATGCATTCGCCCATCCATCCATCCATCCTGGTTTTTTCTACTGAAACACTAACAAATGAAAAAGCAAGCATGCAAAATGAATGAGTCTTGCTTGCGTGTCGCTGCATGCTAACTTATCTGCTTGTGGGAATTTAGGGAGTAGACACCTATAAAGCTGATTGTAACAGCAGCAGCGGCAGCAGCATAAGTATAGGACGATTGAAATACTCTTATGTATAGATGGATAATCGATCTGCTCTGCCTGTGCGTCCTTCTTTCGGGACCGGGTTTTTTCTTTCCGATTCTTAATTTACATTCTATTTGTCCTCGTGGAAAATTTAGGACGACAGGAAGGATGTCCACGTAAATGGGCAAGAGGACGAAGTGAAAGGGCAAGACGAAGGTAAGGGACAAGAGGAAGGCGTTCCAAAGAGCGAGCGAAAGGATGGTGATGGAGAGGAAGAAGGGAGTGCTCCGGACCCTTTGTCCTTAACTCTTCTCACGGATATTTGGCAAACAATAAATCAAGACAATGGCTCGAAAACACCGTCTCAGAAGCCACCAGCAGTACCCCCACCTCCACCACCACCATCACCTTCTCACAGACAGATCCCGCGAGGAATGGTAGCATCCGGTGGAAGGAATCGTCCAGCACTTGTTTTTCCCATAAGACGTCAACCTCCACCGCCACCAATTTCTCCTGTGCATCACTTTGGACAAAGAGCGTTTTAGAAATGAAAGAGCCATTTTCCCATTTGTCTGCCTGCCCTGATGTCTATATGGGTAAATTTTCATTTTGAAAATAAGTGCATGCTCTAAATGGAAGAATTTGATTATGCTTTATCTATTAAGTTCACTCCGCCGGAGTGTAGTGGCAGTCCACGCCGTTTCAACTTTCTCCATTATTTCCATTTCCGATGTTTCATTCATTCCTCTTCGACTCCTTTTTCTTTCTCTCCCATAAACTTATCAAGAACCATTCTCACATATAATATAAAACGTACTTTTACGTCATACACATACCACATCAAAACATGCCATATAAAAACTTATTCTACACATTCAATACAGCTCTCTGTCCCTACATACTTAGTCCGCCTCTTTCTACTCCAGTTATTTGAGCATGTTCCATATTCTGTGGAGGAGTTGGTCCATGCAATTTGATATACAGCATCATCATCTTCATCGTCATCATGTAACATTTATGAGGCGAGCAGTACCTCCTCCTCCTCCTTCTATTCTTCGCAACAATTTCAATCCAAGATAAAGGAATCTCATTGTTATGCTTATGGAAGACACAAAATTGAATTTTTTTCTCTTTCCTCACATAATTTAACTCAAAGAAAATGGATGAAATGATGAGAGACAGAACACAGAAGAGTCTCTTGTGCACACTACATCATCCATCTAGATCTAGCACACTTCAAGAGAAATTTTTTCTCCGATCATCTTCTCAATTCGATTATTTGAATTTTGAAATGAGGGGAGAATGCTGCATGTATAACTGTATTCAATGAACCAAACATTTATAGCAAGCGCCGCTGCTATGAAGTAAGTATATAATAAAACGACATGAAACAATAGACCATGGAGAAAATAGGGCAAAGTTTCATACACTATGAAAGTTAAGCAGTAGAAAGTTAAGATAAGACAGGAAGATAGGACCAAAGCTCGTCATGCTAACTGGTTTCTTGCTACACAAGCATTTTTATATTTTACTTAAAAGCTCGTAAAATAGGTCGAATCTTGTATTTGACCTCATGAAACAAGAAAAAGAGCAACCCGGGATGTTGATGTAAAAAGCAAAGTACATGTCTGTACAACTTTAAAAAATTCGGAAGCTCAAGTTGAAAAGACATTCATTATTTTACGAGGAAGGCGAGAGCACAATCTTCCACCATACAAAATTTGTGAGACCGGAAAGCTTTATAGTTGTTAGGTTCATTTCATACCAATTTTTCAGTTGCTTCCTACTTGGTTCGCTAAGTACTTTCCCTTGAAGTTTCACTTGAACCCATTTTTTTTATTTCAAGAAGAAAAGATGAAAAATTAAATTGGAATTTTTTAGCGCATTGCTATTCTTTTGGCTACAGTCATTCATGCACAATTTGAAATGCAATAAAATTTATTCCAAGACGAAAGAACAAACACTTGTTTCACTTCCTTCTCCTTCATTGCAGAATTTCGTTGGAAGAATGCAAGGGAGCGAGTTAAGTTAGCTGTGTTCTATTCAACAACAGTTCTTAAAAGCATGACTCCTTAAAGCTCTAATGAACAACACGTACGAGCAAAGGAATAAAAAGAAAAAGGAAATACGAGTAATGCCATGCCGTGACGTGAAGAGCCTCTCGTGATAAATTTCCAAGTGTAAAAAACCACATGTATTGCTAGCAAGCACGAACGTCTTGTAGTTTTAACTATTTTCTCTTGCGTTTCTCCTGTTCCTTTTTGTTCTTGCAAAAAATAGAGGAGAAAGAGAAATAGCCACATTCTCCCAAATTCATATTCCCCAGTGTAGTACAATGAGTATCCCGAAATTAGCCAATTTCTACACGCCATAAAAGTATACGTTTGATCACAAATTTTCAGTTTTCGCCCAGCTCGGTATGAGGCATGAAGGCATTTAATTTAAACGGACAAACATTAAAAGCTGGAGTGAAACAAATGCCACCTTAATGCTCAAAATACATGTCAGTGGGATTGTAGCTGATAACTACTTGATTCCAACATTGATTCTACATCCAAACCACGTAAAACTATGGTCCTTAATTACTCAAATCTTGGTTTGTTCGTTTGAAATCGACAAAAAATTAATGGGCTCGTTATTATCAGTATGCAAGCGAAAAATTTTCAGCGCCGTTCAATCTATTAGATTATCGTCATATAAAAACGTTTGCCCTCGGTGGGATTTGAACCTGTGACGGAAAGCCGAACACAGACCAACTCACCACCGATCCCAATTGATCAGATGAGAGATTTTTACTAGCCTAATTCCTTAGGTCAATGATCGATTCTATTCATCCAAACCGGACCATTGAGCCGGCGGAGAGGTTTGCAGAGCAAACCTAGATAAACAAATAAACATTCATCAAACCACGGAATCTACGCATCAAATCAATATTTTGTTGTATTTAATTGGGTTTGCGGTTTAAATGGCTTGTAATTTTAATACTCCGGCTGATTTCGAACGGTGAATTCAGTTCGAGAACATCTCAACTCCAGAGTTTGATGGGCGAATAAATAGTTAAACGGTTAAAACGGAAAGGACGGCTGTCGGTAGAAGCTGGAAAAGTCGAAACTCTCTTTCCTAACTTGTTTCTTTCATCCTCTCAAACTTAACCTTAACCAACCGGCTTTTGAAAGGGAAGGGGGAATATTTTATTTATCGGATATTTTTCTCTGCTCTGATTTCCACATAAAAGTTTTTCTCCACCGTCATGTCATGTTATTTACTTTTGTTGCTGCTTTTATTGGATTGTCAATTTAAAATCTCCGTTTCTTCTCCTCTTCTTTGAAGTCATGAGCACATGTGTGGCTAATATTACTTATGAATGTACGGAATAGTTGAAAGTCAAGTCAAGGATAAACTTTAAAAAACTAAACTGTTTCTTAAAATACCGCTCTACATTCAACATAATAAAGGAGGAAAGGAAAATAAAATAAAATACTGTTTCTCATTCTTCAACAGCCGTCTTCCCCAGAAACCAACAAACAAAAGGAAAGAGCCAATATCAAAAACGAGGAAAAGAATTTGACATTACAAACTCAACAGGAGGAGAACAACATGAACACAGCAAAGATTAAAATTCCGATGAAAAAATATCCAACAACTTCAAACCAACAAGGAGGCTTTCTTGAAGAGAGGAAATTGGCGTCACAACGAACATTCCCCCTCTCTACCTCATTGAAGTAATCCTCAAAGCCATCATTGGATTATGGAACCGTGGAATTTTTTCTGTGAGATTGGAGATGAAACGAAATCCATCTGATTTTTTATTTTCACTTTTTGCTCCATTCCTGGAAATCAAAGCAATCAAAGTACAATGTCATCGTGTTATCATCATCATCATCGTGATGGTTTTATTACTGCAAAATCGAGCTCATTTGTTGACTTCTTGCTGAGTTTGTAAGTGTAGAAATGGAGGTCGTTTTTTTTCCTTTACCAATTTAAATTATGCATGTAATCCTCCTTCTCTCCATAGTTTTACCTTCAATTTATACATGATTTGATGTAGAGTACAAGCGGACAGCAGCAGCAATAATATTGAGCGTTTCTTCATTGAAAGTATGTTATTTTATTAGGGGTATTTTGTGACTTTACAAATATGTGCGATATGATAAAACGCCACACAAACTGTGTAGTCACCGTTTAATTTTTTGTTATTTTTTTTTGTATTCTTAGTTATGTTATTTTTAGTTGTTAAGGAAAACACACTTGGTAGTATCAAGTAGCACTTAAGTTTATTTTTATTTTTCAATTGTGTTTGCTTCATCACCGCAATAAAATAGTTTATATTCATGTACCAACGAAGCTTTTAGTGAAAGAAATGAATAGAATGATTTCACATAATAATATTTTGTCGTTACGTTATCCATTCATTTTTGGCAATAATATGGAAGTAAACCAGCAATTGTGACATTTATATAAAACCTTGTCTGGCCAAGCTTGTCTGTTGAAATGTCATTCATCAATACGAGTTTCCGGCAAAATTTTCATTTACTTCTATGGCCCAGTTCATTGAACTAGCTACCTACCTGAAAAGAAGTTAGCATGCATGTTTGAGTGCAGTATAAATGTGTTTTGTCTAGCTGCAAACCCGAGTTGACTTGACTTGACGGACGGAACAATGGGATGGGAAGCCGTAGAGCTGTTATTTTAGTGTAGCATAAACACAGTTAATGATTCACCACTCCTGTCATCTCCCCATATTTTTGGGGCTAACCTCCATGTTTATCTTTTTCAAGGACAAACATACAATTTTCTATAATGGGTGTACTTAACCGAAATAAAATGAGACTATTTTTGTACTCGCTCTGGAATGTTTATTCCATGTCACATCATCACGTGCTACGCAATTAGCTCATTCATGAGAGTGGAAGTGGGCCTTCCTTGCATGTTTTCATATATACGTATGTTGTATAATATTGTATATACCACGCAAATTCATTTTCAAGAGACAAGTTTTCACTAAAAGGAAACTTTCACCAAAAATATTAAACCTTTTATTGATGTTCCAACATATTGATGTCTTCAAATTACACCACCAGTCTATTCAATCGAGCTGAGCAAAGCTGGGCGTGGGTACCGGTTCCCGTACCCAAAAGTGGTGTACCGAGTGATGGGTACCGGTTCACCCGGTTC